>PVIU01009521.1:0-75730 GCA_004026605.1 Ondatra zibethicus | reverse complement strand
TAATGGGAGCACACCAATCCACCTGGCCTGGGACTGAATGAGCATATGATCAAACCAGACTCTCTGAATGTGGCAGCGAAAGTTGGCAGATGGAGAACCCACAAACAATGACACCAGGACCTATCTCTTCTGCATGTATTAACTTTTTGAGAACCGAGTCTTTTTGAATGCACTCCTTCCTAGGCCAGGAGGGATGGGGCTGGGCCTTGGACTTCCAACAGGGCAGGGCACCATGCCCTGTTTCAAGGAAGAAGGGGGAGGGAGGAGGGGTGGGGGGTAGTGGGAGGGGACCGGGAGAAGGGGAAGAAAGGAAAAAAAAATTTTTTTATCTTTAATTATGTTCTTGAATGGAAAAAATAAAACAAAACAATGTAAAAAAAAAAGACAATAAGAGCTGAGGAATAGGGTGGAGAGTGCTGCCAAGTGTTGTCCTCTACACCTGGGCTTAGTTACAAGTCCACCATAGAGGTGGGAGGGGCTACAAAGTTCCAAACTTAGATTGGCAGTTGTTGGCTCCTGAAGAAGTGAGTATCACTATTTTTGACTGGTGGGAAATGGCGCATTTCTTGTGCTCCAGTGGACAACTTCATATCCATATGTACACGGGAAGTACTAAGTGAAATCAGTGGCTTGTCATCTAAAACAAAGAGGAAATGAAGATGGGAGAGAGATATTTTAGGGGTTCCTTTCTCCAGGGATGAAGGTTGAGGGAAGGAATATGTGGTGGCTATTTTGCATTGTGTTACATGCTGCATGGTGTTCACCTATACAATTTTAAAGGAATAATAGAAGAGAATAGAAAAGTCAGAACCATTCAAAGATATTTAATTTTTGTAGCTATGACAAGTGGTATAATTTTAGTTTAAATTTCGGGTTGTTTTCTACAAGTGTACAGTCTGAAAGTAGAATTGATTTTGTATTCTACAATTTGTTAATTCCTCCAACATTTTGATGGTTTCAAATGGAATTTCATTGAGTCTCCTCTGAGAAAACTCATGTCACCAGTGAAACAAAGAAAGAAAGTAAAACATATTCTTGTACTTTTCATCTGACATTTTTATGATGGTTAGTTTTGTAGTTGTTTTATAAGCCTCTTGTTTTAAGTTTTAAAAGTAATATGGAATTTAAAAATAAGAATTGCATATTTCTGCTTGTTAATGATCTTCAGAGGAGAACATTCAATACCTCATTGTTGGATATGATGGCTGCAGCTTTTATTTCAAGGATATCTTTATTTTAAATTTTGCTTATCTATAATTTCATACGTATATTTAATATTGATGAATGTTCTCCAAATGGATCTCTTATTCTTTCCCCTCTCATGCCAAATCCTTTCTTTCCAAGACTTTCATATCTTATTTTGGCTTATGTGTGGCCCACAACATTCAATTAGGCTTGCCTTCATGAGTACATTTTGGAGCTATTTACAATATTGGAAGCAATGAACCAGAAGTTATTTCAGAGATTTCTTGATTCTAGGAATTTGTATTCTATCCTAAATTTCTATGCTTTACTCATCAATGAATACTGAACTTATCAATTTTTTTCTTTATTTGGTAAAGTTGTCAAATAAAAGTTACTTTATTAAGTAAAAAAAAATAAAGTCATAAAATATTTTTAATTTGGGGGATACTTGCCACTAATTTAACATGATCTACTTTTTGTATTTTCAGCTTTTAGAAGAAACTGCAAATCAAAGTCTTTTCCTCTCCTATTAGTAATAACTAAATTGATAGAACAATTGTTGTTCTGTGTCCTCCCCACTTATTGAAAGTTTGCTTATTTGTTTGTCTATTTAAAGTATTATAAAAGTATGTATTTTACATACCATTGTAGTTTAAATCTTCATCGCTCTACATATTGAGCACCACATTCTAATGTTTATTTGCAACTTGTATACTGTCTAAAAGAAGTGCATTGACATCTTGAGATTTCTGTGACTTTTTATTTTTCTCTTGAGCTTTAAGGATAACTTTAAGAATAACTGATGATTTGCTATGTAAGTAAGTTGTGGGAAAAACCACCATCTGGTTCAAAGGAAAGAATATGGAAGAATTTACTAAGAAAATTTAATAGAGCAATTGAATCCCACAAAAAGTCCAAACATAATGAGTCCTCACTCTTTTCACACACAAATGAATGGGTCGAAAATGGGTGACAAATGTAGATAAGAGATGGTTCAGAGAGAAAAGAAAGGGATCTTAGACAGAAAAGGGCAGATACAATTCCAAATGTGGAGTATTCTACTCAATTCCAATAGTCAATATGTCTTTAGCATCTAAAGTGGATGGCATATCCAAAGGGGGAAAAACAGAGAGAAAAGAAAAGAGCCTAGATTATAGATGGAAATAGAAAGCACAAAATCAAAGAACTCTGAGATTGTGTAGGAGGGTTTGTGAGGAGAACAACATCTTCTGTAGTAACTTCCCCACTGCCAAGGAACTTAGTAAAACCTCTATGACGTAGAGAGGGAGGAAGGTGGCAGGTCTAGAGCCAGGTTCGCTCATGGCATCCTTAGCCTCCTTAGTACTCATCTATTGCCCTCAGCTGTATCAAACCTAGCACTTTCGTGAACATTAGGCACATCCTTTGGATTGTATGACTAGATCCCACATTCTGTAGAGTGTTTCATATCTTTTCCCCCGGTCTGACTCAACTTCAGCATCACATTGCATGGATAACTACCACACCAGCATATTTTCCTTATGATGCTTTATTTGATTTCTTTGATTATCTTTATACAATACTATCTCCCCATACCTTTCAACAATATTAGTTTAAGGTGTTTATATGGCAGGAGTCTAAGATTACTCATTTTCTTTCCACTGTGGCTAACATACTATTGACTCCAAATTTATAATTGAATTACTACTTGAAAACCAGGATATCTAAGAACATATTAAGATAATAAATGAGTTAAGATACTTTGTGATGCAATTTCATTTCCTAAATAATTTCTTATTTTTAAATTTACATTAATCAGTATTTCCTAACAATAGTATTAATTATACATTTTTAACTATAAACCCATGTTATTGACTTTTTATGGCATGTACTCAAGCGATGTCCAAAATTTGGAAAGTATGATTCTCATTATAAATGAACCAGTAAGTAGAACAATGACAAATAAGTGCACGCATGCATGCACACGCACACATGCACACACACACACACACACACACACACACGCATGCATGCACATGCACGCACAAACTCCTTATGATCAATTTTCCTTACTTTTTATTATGTAGTATGTAACTATTATAGTCATTTTATTCTGTGTATTCTCTTTTGGTGATAGCATACTTCTCAGCTTCAGATCGGATATAGCTCTGAAAATCATGGAGAACTTGGATGACTTCCATTAAAACTTTTTTATATTCATATTTTAAACTTTTATGTGTCTTCATTGAAGAAATTATTCAGTTGTTTGCATATAATTTTCACTTCATTTTCCCAGAAAATACTAAATGGAAAATAATTTGGGGTCAAGAGAGAATGTCTTGGTCACTAAGAGCGTCCATGAACCATAAGCAAGAACCGAGTAGGAGTGCTCCTTCTTGTAAGTATTTTGAAGGTCAAAAGAAGAAATTTCAGTTTTAGAGGAGAAAAGATTGAAAACCAAGTTGACTGAGGTACATGAATGACAATCAGTAATTTGAAAGGTGTCTCGGAAATGTTAACTTAACAACTTATTCTAAGGATGTTTTTCCTATGCTCAATTATTAGTGGAAATGTTTAATTACTATCCCCATGGCCTAAGGAACATTTGTCTTCAAATGACAGTATCTGAAGCATACAAATGTTACAAATTTGAACTGTTTGATTTCACAGGGTTTTCCACAGTTTCCCCTGGAACACTTTATGTTTTTTTCCAGTAATACATTTTAGAGAATGTCACATTTCCCCATCTGGTTCCATTCTGATCGTTTATCTTTCTCATTTACCAGTGTGCTTGGACACTCAGGTTGAAATATTCTTAAATTTGCTTTTCTATTAAGAGTGTCCCAAAAGGCACACAGAACTTCCCTTTCTTCTTTTCTCCTGGAGAGTAGGATTACATCATGTGTTTTGATAATACTTCATCATAATAATATGAAAAGCTGTGCTGAACACGTGCAAAGAAACAAGCCCATGTTATTTTTAGGAGTGTGCCAAACATCCATGGATTTTTGTACTTTATTCTGGTTCACAATTCCTGGTAGATCCAAGCACTTAATATTACACAACATTAAAATTCTGGTATTTCCTTGTTACTGTAAAAGAGTATGTATAAATATCCAAGCTATTTATCATTTTTAACTTCTGTGATTTGATGTTGAATATGTGAAAGAAAGCCCTGAACGTTCTGAGTAACATAACTCCAACTATAACCCGTTGTATAATGGAGAAATTTTGCTTGGTGTCCCCTGAGCTGTACATATTAGTTGCATTATTAGGTGGTGTTGGAAATCTTCATCTTGTCTTTTTAACAAGGCCTCCTAAGTTAACATATAAGAAATGAAACCAATTGATTTGAGGTATATGAAAAAAAGCATTTGTTTTAAAGTTGCTGTCATTTCTCTAGTAGCACTTAAGAGTACATAGTATATTTTAATGTCCAACTCTAATACCTGTTTTCTTTCTCTCCTTTTCCACTAGTTGAACATATAAGTAGAGTAGAAAGATGACATCATTCGTCGATGTTTCTTCTGTCTAGATATAATAAAATGCCTGATGTCGAGGAAACAGAGATTTTAAGCATTTTCATAATTCTGTTAATGACTGGAAAGCTTCATTTGCTACCACTGTTTTCTCTTTCCTTAAACTAATGCTCAGAGTTACTGGAATTTATGAGCAATGTTCCTTATCCAAATAAATAAGAGAAAAGAAGAGTGCCATGAAATAATGCATTTAAAACACATAATGGTGTTCATATACTAGTACTGATATCTATTTATTGTTTCCTTGTACTACATTAAAATATTTTGATGATTAATATAATATGGAGTAAAATAACACCATAGCATGATCATGTTTTATGTAATTACTAGAAGAGTAATTTTTAATGTATTTTTACATTTTATTAAAGTCAACCAACACACTAGCCCATATTTCCATTGTTCCAAGACTTTTTGGCTTCATGCAGTTGACTCCCTAATCACTACTCTGGGAAGTGACAGAACTGCCAAGTATGGAAACAGATTTACTGTAATTATAGGTCAATTCCATTTTTTCTTTCTAAACAATTCATTACTGAAGCCTCAAAGCTCACATAATAGAGATAAGTGGCAATTGCAGTTTTATTGGTAGGCCTTCATGTGGATAATCTGCGTCACGCTGTAACATCCTCACTTTTGGGAGCCATACATATTGCTTCTCCAACTGATACATACAAAGGTGGATTTTAACCTTGGGAAATTTGAGTTTTTTAGGAGCAATAAAACTAGGAGCCAGTTGGTTTAAGTATTTATTCTTTCTGGGCAACCAGTGTATAGATTGGCCAACTGTCTTCTTGAGGCACAGTGTTAATTTTTCCTCATACCTCAGTATTCAGATAGAACCAGTGTTTAAAGAGCCTTTTCGGATTTCTATATCAACATTCCTATTCCAGAAATTTAACAAAAGAGAATAGCTTTTTAGAGCATAGCATTAAACACATGCCTATATGTCTAGTATAAGATTGGGAAAGAATGATTTTCTTATGTAGTTTAGAGGTTTCCATATTTTGTCTTATTGCATAATCACCTAGAGACTTAACTTATTTTCAATTTTCTGAACATCACACTAGGAGTTTCTATTTTTGTGGGTAAAGTTAGGGTCTAAAATTTTACATTTCTAGTAAGTATCCAAATGTCATTACTGTTGTGTCTTTCATTGCTATGGTTAAGAACCATTAATAAATAACAAAATGAATAAACACATGAATATCAGTGACAAATGCATACAGTTTGGACATAGAAAGGTCAGAATATGACTGTTCTGATGACCAAAGCACATTTATTGTGTGAAGGGGCATTTTCTTTGGCTGTGGAAGAGAAACGACAGATGGAGACATTCCAAGAAGAATTAATAGTCTGAGTGGAAGCCATGTATGTCTTGGGTATATATTAAATCAACCTGGATGAAGTATACTGTTTGTAAGAGAAGGAAATTAGGTTAATAGTATTGTAACTTAAACTGCTTTGGGATTCAGCAGTAGCCATGGGGAGTATTAAGCAAACATAGGTACAGAGGATAGCACATTCCTGGACCTTGAATTCAGATTAGTAAAAATCTCTTAACATCAATTATTAGTTTTGATCTTGATCAAACTGCTTAATGTTTGTATGAATCTTATTACTTGCTTCAGTAAAATAGCTGTTTTTATGATTTCTGAGAAAAATAAATGGATATGGACTACCATTTAATTTATATGCATATTTAGTGATCATGCCTCATTTTTTATTCAATTATCTATTGATACTTTTAAAAAACTATTCTGATAATACAGTTTCTCACAACTGGCCCCCAGTTGTGTGGTCAAACCCCAATTGAGAACCAGACAGTCTGGTATTTGAAACTTCATATTATTGTTGTCCTCCAGCCAGGTAGTAAGTCACTACGAGTTAATACTTATTTTCCTTTTAAAAATGAGTAACTGACAAACTTGTTTGCAGTTTTGGGCATTATAATCATGATATTTAAATATATGTTGACACAGGAATATATGAAAGCCTAAGGCATAAGAAAGATACTTCATTAAATAATATTTCACCTTGGTTAATGGGTATATCAGCTGAAATAAGAAGGTGACTTAAGTCCCTTCTTAGGCTTCAAGGTCTCATTGTACAGAGTGTTCACCAGCTAACTGAAGGGAACATTTTAAAGAAAAAAAATGTGTTTTAATTTAAGTGTATTTAATTTAGTTAATTTTATGTTTACTTGAACCAATTGAAACTGGCCAAATGGAAACAAAAGATTATTCCATTTCTTTGGAGAAAATGAAGCCAGTTGTGGTGTTTATATAGATCAGTGGGAGAGGATTTCTCTCAGCAGTCTCAAGAATCCAGGTCCAAACTCAGCACCATTATAGAGACAACAAACTCTTGAAATATGAAGAAAATATCAGAAAACTGTCAACCTAATTTTAAACTGTTTTGACTAACATATCAGAAGAGTTGTTGAGAAATTTGCAAACCCCTCCCCAGGTTCCTGGTATAAAAAGCAGAGTTCTGGGACTAGCCCACACTGATTTATGAGGATCGAAGATTTTCCTTATTTATCTTTTTGGAGTAATTGTGAAAATGGACACCATATTAAGTAATATTTACGTTAAGCTACACTTAATCAAGATAGAATGGATATAGGAAGAAAGTCAAAGTATCGGTTCAGTTGCTTTCCTGTATTTTTACTCTTTTCTATGCCATTAGAACACTCTGTGACTTATCTCAACTTCACATGAGTGGTGTCCTCAAACCGGTCAGATTAACCACAAAAGACTTCCTGGTCTTCTCAGAGGACCTATCTGCTCACATTCCCAAAGATTAACAGTGGAAGGACTTTGGAAGCTTCCATGTCAAACAGGTGGATGTATTAAGTTCTATTGTTTGAGATTTAGTTTTCCATCTCTTGAGGCCAGAGAAATTTCACTTTATGATCTGCAAAGACTGAGTCCCTGAAAAGTGACAGAGTTGGTGAAGAAACCTCACTCTCTTTACAAGGTTTCAGTAGATCCACCAACTCTTATTATCATATAACCATCGCACCCATGAGGTCTTGCTGCCTCCGGGGTCTGAGGCTTTAAAGAACGCCACATATAAACTGGGAATCCTCTAGAGTTCTCACTGTCAGACACGGAACCAGGTTCCTGTCATCTATTCGCACATTCCACTCATCCATCCATCCATGGGCTTTCAAAACGCTGTGCAGTTCTGCTGTCTTTCTCTTCCAAAATTTTGTTTTGTTTGCCTCTACTTCAGACTTCTTAGAATATAGAATTTTCAGGTTTCTTTGTAAACTGAAAGTGTGTACTCACAGGAAACAATGAATTTTTTTAAACAGTGTTTGGAATCTATGACTCAGTGAAAGGCTGATGGCGGTTTCTGTTAGAATGTTTTACAACGCATCCTTGATTTTATTTTAGTTGCCACTTGCTTAGGTTTATGGAGTCCGTAGACGGAAGGAAGGCTATGATCTTCAATGGGAGGAAGTACCATTTCTGGGGAAAGTTCAGCTGTCCAAAACTCATGGTGCAGAATCTCATACAGAAGCAGGCAATAGCAATTATGATTGTGGCCATTGCCTGAACTATTTGTTCATGCAAGCAACTGCTCTGAACTTTTTTGCTTTTATTTTCAAGATAATTCTTGCATCGTATCAGTGAAAGAAACATCTTTTCTTTCTTTCTACAGATGAGAAATTAATGAGTGAGAAGACATTAATTAATTCAAAACATTCAGGGATATTTGAGAAGTCAAAAAAGGTCTTAATATGCTAGTGTAATTTTTATTTTTCCCCTTTGTGGTATAAGCAATTGTAAAGCTGTAATCAAATGCTTTCAGTGCTAACCATGTCTCAGACAGGAAGTGCTGAAGAAGATTTATTATCTGAAAAGTTATTCCTAAATTGTTGTTACGTAGGCACAAAGCATTCATACATATTTCTAATTATATAAATATCCTCCCCAGCTTATATGATGTTACTTGTATGTTTTCAAGGGTGATCATTTGATATTTGATAACTGACTGGTGTTTTCTCTTCTGGGGATAATTATCTAATTATCTCCTGTTCTCAACATTTGTTAGATACTTCTAGTCCTTCATGTAAGGATAAGGCTTGAAGGAGAGGAGTTGGATCCAAAGCCCCAGAAACAAAATCTCCATAGTAATAATAATAAATCATCTTATTTCCTTTTCTGCTTCTATTCATTTTTGCCTCCAGTGTCCTGCTCTTATCTCTCACTACGCAAATAAATACAAGAAGGGAATGTGGCTTATAGATCTACTGTGGCAATGCCTCTGTTTTAGTACCCTGCAAAAGCATATGTGGAAAGGCACGGCTAAATATGCATGAAAGAGGGGAAACACTGGCTGATATTTATTGACTCTACTAATCACACTCTAGGATGCAAAATTATGCCCTCTTCTGAGGAATGACCACGCTAGCAACAGGCATGACATAAACTGTCACCATGCAACAACTGTTAAACACCTATTTCATGCTGAACATATAAAAATACTCCTTTGTAAATATATATAGGTATGTTATATTTAAAAATTTTGTGTTTAGCCTTTCTGTTAGGTACCTTTAAAATGCTCAATGGTTAATGTGAATACAAAAGCATACTTTCTACAACAATTTAAAGTATTTCTAAGGATTTAATAATAGTCCTTATTTTACTTCTAAAGTTATTTGGAGAAGAAAATCTCCATTGTTTGCTTCCAATCAGCAACGTTATGCATTTTAGTTCCCATCAGTTATTTCAATCAATGTTGACTTGTAGAATACGAAATCCAACTGTGTGTGTGTCCAGTTATTTTTCATGGTAAAGAGCTGAACAAAAATTGATTATTTTCCCCGAGCCCAGAGGTGAGTGATTTTTCTAAAGAAAAATTCCAATTTAGGCTCAAAAGTTTTTAAACAGTCAGAATTTGCTACTTTGGGTGAGCTTTTGTTGTTTTAATATGCTTCTGTACAAACTGACGAGTTCAAATTCTGATATGTAAGTGCATTTTCTCATTACTCCTTTTTGTATGTCTTATTGTTCAATAAGAGCTTTAAGCATGACTTGTTTTCAGTTGCTACCCTTTACAGTGGGGTTTTAATGCCCTAGGAAGGACTCGTGACTCCTAGGACAGAGTGCTCATTTTCTCTATTACTAAGTGGATTTTTGCATTATGACTTACATTTCAAGTGACTTGTGAACTGAGCAGATGACAGAGTAATTCATTTCAAAATTGCTATAAATTAAAAATATTTTATAGACAGGTCATATATATATATATATATATATATATATATATATATATATATATATATATATATCTGTGTGCATATGTTATGTTACAGGGTGTATTAGAAGTTTACAAAGTATGGACCTGAAAATACTTCACACACAGATATAAGCATTTTTATCCAAGTGATAAATATTATCTGGTGTCATCAGCATGACAGTGCCATCAGCACAAGACTGGGCAAGCGTCATCTAATTTTGTGTAGCCAGCCCAAGTATTCTCTAGCTTTCTGAGCTCTAGGCTATCTTAGCTTCCTTGCTTCACACAAGCAGAGCACTGGTTGTTTTATGTGCTGGAGCTTGCCATTAGCTATTTCGATGATCATCTTAATTATGACTGAATGGTCTAACTGATTCAAGAAGAAAATTGCTTTGCATTGCATTATCTGTGACTGCATAACCTTGGAAGAACACAAAGTGTCCTCAGCCTTGGATTCCGCTGGCCTTTTGTAGACTACAGAGGGAGGTGGTAGTGAGAAGATGACACCGGTGGTTAACAATAGCCTTTCAAACACAGTACTATTGCCATTTCTGGATGGATGCATCTGTTTTGAAAAGTGTTTAGCAAGATCTTTTGCTTTAAACCAATGGTCAAAAACAACTCTCTTTCTTTCAGCTAGAACTGCACATAGTATCTTCAGATATTGCCAAATATCCCTGGTTGTAATCATTTCTCTCTGTTACCAAGAGTGATACTACTAGTAAAAAATCAGTCTTTTTCTGGTTCTCTCCCTCCCTCAATCTCTCTCTTTCTCTCCCTCCCTCCTTCTCTGTAAGAATAGAGCAAGAGTTAGAACAAGCACTAAATGCAATTTTTACTTTTCACTGTAGCACGTTCACAAAGAAAAGTTATCTTACACTTGTTGAAGACAATGTATCTTGTGCTATCTTGAAGATATGTATTTGATGCTAGAACTTCCTTATTATTACAGACATCTAATGACAAAGTTTAGAATATGGTGCCTCAGTGTGCTTACAAGGACTATAATCTAGCCTCTTCTCTGTATAAATCTTAGATTTCTTCAGTTATAAATATTTCATCTGTGAGGACATTTAGATCAGTCTTTTCTCCATTATGGATGGATAATTTTCAATGCTTGTACTCTTTATCCATAAGTACAACTGACTAATTCTTATAGATATTGAGGATGCTAACTTACTAGTCAATATTACTAATAAGTTTCAACCTATAGCTTATATAGAAACAATTTTATTATTTGTGTAAGATCAATTTTATGTTTGGGGTATTTATACAGTTTCATTCATTAGCATATTTAAACTACGTACACATATTTCCAGGTAGACATTATTTAAGCAGGGACTAATTTGCACCCAATTTCATGTGGCCATTTTAAGTAGGATTGGTGTCCTTTACAAAAATAAAGATACACAGAAACAAGCTTTTCTGTTCAGCTATGAGAACTTATCCAGAACACAAACACTGTGACCCTAAAAGTGGTACTTGCTGCATACTGCTTCTAACTACATGTATCTTGGTCTTTGTAACTGTGAGAAATGGTTCTTGGTTATATACATTGTCTTTTATTTTTATTTATTTTTTGATGCAGTGTCCTGAGTGGCCTAATTCATCATTGTTCTTGTTGTCTTCTTTAGTTTTTATGGATAAAGCTGTTACATAAATAGGAAAACTAGCATCTTATATTCTTATATGACACTGATACATGGGCCACAAGGCTTCTTTCTTGAATGACAAAGAAAGAGTCAATAAAGAAACAGAGAGTTGGATTTAAAATAAGAGAACAGAATTGTTTTTGGTGAATGCATACACTTAATAAAGTGTTCTGGTTTCTCATCCATAAATTACTTTTACTTTGTTTTATTGTTTTTCAAAACAGAGCATAATATACAGATTAAAATCCATGACATAAAAAAAACATATTTATTCTTTTTCCTTCAATATAAATAAACTTATCACATAAACTTCTATACATTCCTTACAATTAAGAAATTTCAAAAATAGGACAGTATCACAAAAGACACATCCCCTGACTCACCATGGATCTCTTTGAGCTGCTAAATCCTGTTAAAACCTGTTTATTTTGACTTAAAGACAGAGACACAGGGAAGAGCAATTCATATTGATCTTTCCATTCATGCTAAGTCTTTGTTTCATTTCACTTCTCATCTTTCTTATGCTACCTCTTCTGTGTTGCCTTGCTGACAAATAACTCAGACTAATCGTTAAAGTTCAGTCCTTTCCCCTTACAAGAGTCCAGTCCCCAAGTGTGACTTTCTTTGTATTTCTGTGAGCTTCTTCCATAAGATCATGCTAACCTTTGATTTTTCTAGCTAAGCTCTCTGATATTTTGTGATTTATATCAGGGAAAATGTGAAGAGATTGGTTTCTGTGATTGGTGCACTGGATAAGAGTAGACAGGGAGTTGCCTAGTTGGGACAGCGGTAAGGTTTCTGGTTTGAATATGAACCTTAGAACACATTATTTTGTCTTTGCTTACTGGGTGGTTAGAAAAGGTAATACAGGCAAAGAAAGATTTTTTTTTTCTCCAGAGGTACTAATGGGAATGTATGGTTATTATGGGTCATTATCTGGAGATATAGGCAGCTCTGTCACATATAACCCTTAATATATAACATTCCTATCAGAGAATTTTACAAGAAATTGTCTCTTAATAGAAGTGTCTTAGGTCATTAATAAGTTAGTTGTTGTCAAGGGAATAAGAGATGGAGGAAGAACATACATTGGGGGCTGGAGAGATGGCTCAATGATGGTTAAGAGCACTGACTACTCTTCCAGAGGTCCTGAGTTCAATTCCCAGCAACCACATGGTGACTCACAGCCATCTACAATGAGACCTGGCACCCCCTTCTGGCATGTGGACACACATGGAAGTAATGCTGTACACATAATAAATAAATAAATCTTAAAAAAAAGGAACATACATTGAAAATGATTTCTCCTGTATACAGTCCTTAATTGCATTACATGGAGTGAAGTTAACTGCAAACAACATAAATCTGTTGAATTCTTGGGTTTTGCCCATCAACACCGAGGCACAAAAGATGTGAATTCACAAAACCTGAAGTTTTCAGCTCATTGCTAAGCCTACTGAGTCATGTGATTTCTTCGTTATTCTGCATGAGGAACACAACACACGATGGCATTGCATTAATGTTTACAGGTAGGCTTTGATGATCTAAACACACTGCTAGCAGAAATTAACATCCAAACTGGGAAAGCTAATATAATTAGCTTTAAGGTAATTGTAATTCTTTTAATTTCTTTAAAATTGCTGTTCCTGAAATATTATATGGAACTTATTTCAGCAAAGCATTAAGGACTTTCTTGAAACACTGAATTAGGTTTGCTTCTAGAGTATTGTGGTGTATTTCTCTCCCATCTTTGTCTCTCTCTTCCTCTATCCAATCCTAACATGTGGGCCTGTCCACTACATAGCCCAGACTCTCCTTGTTTTCACTATGCTATCCAGGATGTTGAACTTGGGATAGCCCACTGAAGCTTCCTTTGTGCTAGGATATGGAGGTGTATCATGGTGCTTGCAAGCATACAAACATTGGAAAACAGCTTAGTTAATCTTGTTATTCACTTTTTCTGTGTAACCATGATGAAATTATTTCATATGTAGTGTTAGATTTCCTCATGTGTAAAACTGACCAGTATCTTCAATACTTATCTAGTAATTGGATTGCAATCGTAATGTACATAATTAATATTTTCTAAAATTAAAGTGTTTTTTTACATTAGGTTCAATATATTTATACTTGAAACTTGTAGCTCTGGGCTGCATTCCCTTCAATTTATGGAAATCCTTGGATGCATTAAACTAGAAGTTAGGTATAATACTCTTCATTTAAAGAATACAATATTTCTTCATAATCAGTCTTCCTTATCTGATGCACAAAAATAGAGAGTTGTGAGTTTGAAGAGCAGAAATTAAAGGGTAGAGTCCACAATATGTGTCATTCTCTAATGGAAATCACATATTAATGATGTTTAATGACATTTGTTATTTACAAAATTTGTTATCCTTAAACTTGTAACATCTTTTGCCACTAAAAATTTCCTTTACACAGTGAAAACCATCTTTTGTTTCACATTTAGAATATGAAAATACTTCCTATATTTTCTCAAAACCTGTTTACTTAATATTTTATATATATTTTAAGATGTTCAATAATTTGTTTTCTATTTTATGGTTCACAAAAATTGTATAATGTTAATTAGATAACATTTTATATTAACTTATTTCATCAAACTGTCCTAGGAGAGGGAGAGACAGACAGACACAGATGGAGAGTCAGAGAGAGAGAGACAGACAGACATATAGAGAGACAGAGAGATAGACTTAGAGTGGTGTGGGAGTTCCTTTTGTCTATGTGGGTTTTTTTTTTGGTTAATGAATAAAGAAACTGCTTTGGCCTATAGCAAGGCAGAAGTTAGCTAGGCAGGGAAAACTAAACTGAATGCTGGGAGAAAGAAGGTGGAGTCAATGAGAAGCCATGTAGCCCCATTGGAGACAGAGGCCTGAACTTTACCCAGTAAGCCACAGCCTCATGGTGATACACAGATTAATGGAGACGGTTTAATTTAAGATATGAGTTAGCTAGAAATATGCTTAAGCTATTGGTCAAACAATATTGCAAAAATATGGTTTCTGTGTGATTATTTTGAGACTCAGCAGCCTGGAAAAAACTCGTGGCCTCCTAGAACATTAGAGTTAGAGAGGAGAGAGAGAGAGAGAGAGAGAGAGAGAGAGAGAGAGAGAGAGAGAGAGAGGGAGGCAGAGAGAGAGAATTTATAATGTTCTCGACCTGTAGTTTTTTTTTCAAAAGGATTTTCACTATGTCGATTTTGTTCTTTTGTTTTCTGTCTGAATGATTATGATACTGTTTAAGATTACAAATCTTAATAACAAATTGAAAGACATTTACTAATAGTTTTTTAATTGATGAATAAAGTATATATAAACAAAAGCTGCTTGTTCATTTCCTGGTTGCACAGACGCAAAATAATCACACACAAAATATATTAATTCAAACACTGCTTGGCCTACTATCTCAGGGTTCTTATTGACTAACTATGAAATCTTAAATTAATCCATTCTATTATTTTGTATTTTACCACAAGGCTCACAAGGCTAACAAGTAAGGTTCTAACAAAATATAGATGAAGCAGAAAAAAATGACCTAAAAAATAACTTCAGGAGAATGTTGGAAACTCTTACATAGGAAATGAGAAATTCCCTCAAAGAAATGAAGGAAAAGACAAACAAAAAATTGGAAGATATCGGCAAACCCCTTTAAAAAAAAAAACCAAGAAAAAGCAATCAAACATATCAAAGAAACTATTCAAGACTTGAAAACTGAAGTAGAGACAATAAAGAAAACAAGAGCCGAGGGAAATATAGAAACAGAAATCATGAGAAAACAATCAGGAAATACAACCACAAGCATGAACAGCAGAATACAAGACATGGAAGAGAGAATCTCAAGCGCTGAAGATAAGGAAATAGACTCCTCAGTTAAAGAAAACATTAAATCTAACAAAAGCTTAACCCAGAATATCCAGGAAATATGGGACACCATGAAAAGGCCAAACCTGAGAATAATAGGCATAGATTTTTCTCTGCTCCCCTCCCTGCCACTCGCCTCCCCTTCAACCCTCTCTCAATGTCCCCATGCTCCCAGTTTAGTCAGATCTTGTCTTTTTCTGCTTCCCATGTAGATTAGATCTATGTATGTCACTCTTAGGGTCCTCATTGTTGTCTAGGTACTCAACTTCAAATGGAAATGCAAAAAACCCAGAATAGCCAAAACAATCCTGTACAATAAAAAAACTTCTGGAGGCATCACAATGCCTGACTTCAAACTCTAGTACAGAGCTACAGTACTGAAAACAGCCTGGATTTTGCATAAAAACAGACAGGAGGACCAATGGAACCAAATAGAAGACCTGGATATTAATCCACATACCTTTGAATACCTGATTTTTGACAAAGGAGCAAAGAATCTCAAATGGAAAAAAAGAAAACATATTTAACATATGCTGCTGGCATAACTGGATATCGCCATGGAGAAGAATGAAAATAGATTCTTCTGCTCAATCCGTTGCTCTGGTGTGAATGTGGGTCTCTGTCTCTATCTCCATCCATCGGACGAAATTTCTATGGATGTGATCAAGATATTCATCAGAGTGACTATGGGACAATGATAGTTCCGGCACCCTCTCCTCCGCTGCCCAAGGACCTAGCTGGGTAACCTGCCCTCTCTTAGGACTGGAGGGGAAAAGGGGAGGGGGAGTGGGGAAGCGGGAGGGAGATGGGAGGAGCGGAGGAGGTGGAAATTTGGAATGGTACTATTTATAATGCAATAATAAAAAATTAAATGTGGAGAAAAAAAAAGAAAGCAAAAAAAAAGAATGAAAATAGACCCATATCTATCACCATGCACAAAACTCAAGTCCAAATGGATCAAAGACCTCAACATAAAGCCAGCCACACTGAACCTTCTAGAAGAAAAAGTGGGAAGTACACTTGAACACATTGTCACAGGAGACCACTTCCTAAATAGAACCCCATCAGCACAAACACTGAGAGAAACAATTAATAAATGGAACCTCCTGAAACTAAAAAACTTATGTAAAGCAAAGGACACGGTCAACAAGACAAAACGACAGCCTACATAATGGGAAAAGATCTTCACTAACCCCACATCAGACAGAGGTCTGATCTCCAAAATATATTAAGAACTCAAGAAATTGGTCATCAAAAGAACAAATAATCCAAATTAAAAAAATGGAGTACAGACCTAAACAGAGAACTCTCAACAGAGGAATCTAAAATGGCTGAAAGATACTTAAGGAAATGTTCAACATCCTTAGTCATGAGAGAAATGCAAATCAAAACAACTCTGAAATTCCATCTTGTATCTTTAAGAATGGCCAAGGGGGGAAAAAAAACACTGATGACAACTTATGCTGGAGAGACTGTGGGGAGAAGGGAACACTCCTGCATTGCTAGTGGAATGCAATCTGGTATAGTCTTTTTGAATGTCAGTGTGGCGACTTCTCAGAAAATTAGGAAGCAACCTTCCTCAAGATCTAGTAATACCACTTTTGGGTACATATATGAAGTATGCTCAATAGTACCACAAGGACATGTGCTCAACTATATTCATAGCAGCATTGTTTTTCATAGCCAGAACCTGGAAACAATCTAAATTCCCCTCAACAGAAGAATGGATAAAGAAAATATGGTATATTTACACAATGGAGGACTACACAGCAGAGAAAAATAACGGCATCTTGAATTTTGCAGCCAAATGGATGGAGCTAGAAAACATCATTTTGAGTGAGGTAACTGCGACTCAGAAAGACAGTTATCACATGTACTCACTCATAAATGGTTTTTAACCATAAAGAAAAGAAAACCAGCCCACAAATCACAATCCAGAGAAACTAGACAACAATAAGGACCCTAAAAGAGACATACATGGATATAATCTACATGGGTAGTATAAAAAGACAAGATCTCCTGAATAAACTGGGAGCACAGGAACCTTGGGAGAGGTTTGAAAGGGAGGGGAGAGGCAGGGAGGGGAGCAGAGAAAAATGCAGAGCTCAATAAAAATCAACAAAAAATAAAAATAAAATAGACATTTAACTAGCAAAAAAAATAATAAAGTAAAGTTCTGGGATGGGCATCTTACTACTTTGGCAGCTACATGGCTTCCATTTGACTCTGCCTTCTTTTATTCTCTACCTCTGGTTGGAATTCCCACCTTGCTCTATACTGGGCTGCCATAGGTACAAAGCAGACTCTTTATTAATTATTGGTAATAAAACATACTCACAGCACACAGGGGGAATCCCACATCAAGTATATATGTACATATACATATATGTATATATTCATACTATGTATTATCAATTTTCATGAATACATTTATGGTTTGCCGTCATCAAGTTAATTGACCTATACATCATCTCACGTATTTATTTCCTACTATTTTCTGCAAATACATAATGACTTAATCATCAGCAATATCATTCTACTTGGTAGATATCAACAAGTAAAGAGGCAGAGCGCAGTGGGCAGACTGTAGTAGGAAAGGGGCTGACATATAATTTCCTCCAGAAGGTGGGTTTCGAGAACTTCAGGTGGCAAAGCATTATAATGGAACAGCACCACATCAGAGACAACATGATGAAACCTCAGCTACTGAGGGATTTCCCTTTAAAACTTGGAGAGAAATTTCGTTAAGAATACCTTAAACTAAAAGCAGTCATTGGCAAGATGGTGGGCGTGAGAAGAGAAATTCTCCAATCAAAGGAAAATATATAATTTTTATGTCCTTTAAGGAGTGGTGAGAAATCCCATACAACTTGACTTAATTCAATACAGCCTATATAACCATGACTATAAATGAAGAAGGTACTGCTATGACCACAGAATTCATCCACAAAAGATTTATTTTAAGTCAACCGAGAGGGAGCGGCAAAGTCTGATCAGCCTGATTTCATACACAGAGCAAATTCATAAGGTAAGAAGAATGGCAGAGCAAAGTACCTTCAATGTATCAAATCCTTGGCTGATTAACTAGGAATATGGTGTTATTCAGTCTCATTATAACCGAATCAGAAGCGTTGGGGAATTAAATAACTTGCTCCAACCTGTATTTGTTAGAAAAGTGGGACTCAGCCCTGTATCTGTTGTTCATATGATCACTTTCCTAGCCATTATCTTTTATTAACTACCCTTTTAAGTTGCAGTCTCAGGTCTTTTCACTCTTTACTTTCATTTTTATTGCATCTTTGGATATTTTGTCAGGTTTTATTTGCCCCTTTTATTAGGCAGCATTAATTATTTACACATTTGATTTCTTTCTGACTTTTACTTCTTTCATTATTTTGCCTTTAACATTCTAGCATGATTATCATTATTATTTTCCTGTGCATTTCTAGATGTCATTAATTTGTTTTTACCCTAGAGTATTCATGCATGAAAGTTAAACTACTTACGTGATATCAATTTATAATAGTGTGTGTGCTTGGATACTTATTAATATTAAAACACCATATGATGCTGATTTTCAGTTATAATATATCGGAATGATTCAACGCTATAGCATAGATTAATATAGCAAGAAATAATATTGAAAGATAAATTACAGGTTTTAAAGTATTGCACTATTAAGCTTTGTTTTATCTAGATAAGATAAAAAGATGTAAATGTAGATAATTATTTTTTTACTGTGTGATTAAATAAAAAGTACACATTTGTAATCATGAAATGACAGAGAATGAAAATTTAAAATGTGTTGCATTTTTATTAGATGATATGAAAATATCCCAATGGGGTGTGTTGATTATTATGCCTTTCTGGATAAATTATTGTCTATATAAAATGGAAAATATGCCAGCCTGGATAATATTTTGAAAGTAAGAAGCTTACAAAATTTATATCTGCTAAATATACAAAGCATATCATTATGTAGTAGGACTATATTTTGGACATAACAATTAATGTCTGTATTGTCAGCACATAGAATTTTAAATCGTTTCATAGCTATTTCAATCTGTCACTGATGCCAGAGACTAAAATTGTGCTTCATCATAGTCTATAGAAAGTCTCACTGTTATTTCCACTTTGAAATTTGTACAAAGCAATAAAAGACTCCTCGAAGCTTAAACGAATAAAGAAATGCTGTTCCAGATATGCAGATGCTTAGGGACTTGTTTCTGAATCCAGGCCACTTTTCAGTTCAAGATAATGATGACTCTAGATGCAGTGTCTGGGACCTTATCCAGTGACTTCTGCCATTTCAGCAGGACAAGGTGAAGGTGAGCTTGAGACTGTCTTTGTGGGAGTCAGCAGTAGTGTCTCATGAATGTAGACAGATTTATGCAGAGTGACCTTCATGACTCAATATGGGCGCTTTGTGATTTCCACAGGGGTTACTCCCTGGATGTCTCATGACAACTTGAAGGAGTGTTCTACCCAGCTGGCATTTTGAGAACACAAGCTTATGCATCAGAAAATCACAGATAAGCACAGGTCTACTGAATGCATTTTTCAAAGAATAAACTCCATTTGCATACATGTTAATTAGCTATATTCTCAGATAGTTTGCCCACATTTTGGATAAATCCCCTTCATGACGCACATACAAACCTTATTAAACCTTATTTAAAAATGAATTAAATCCACAGTAGTTTCAAAGGAAGTGTCTCATTCTTGTGCTGTCCCCTGTCTGCAAGGAATTCTAGAATGACTTGATCTCCAGGAGACCCAACACTCCTTGTGTCCACATAAACATGCATACATGTATGTGGCATGCATACACACACACACACATATACACATAGGCTCACACATATATTTCAAATTAATAAAATAAATTTTCAAAGCAGAGACCATAGCTATTGATACTCCCCAATTGCACATAAAGTAAGCTTTATAATGTCAGAATTAACAAAGGAAGAACTAGGAGCATTTTCATCACCTTTTTCATGATTTGACCACCTGTAATAATACCATGCAAATGATTTAGTGTTAATACTGACATAAAATATAAATTGTTGTTATATATAATACTTTTCAAATGAAACTTGATGAATGGCTGCCTTCCTGTCATTTGGCAAGTTGCAGAAGAAAGGATACAAATACACACATGTATCTAACACTAACCCTAGGGCTTGAAAAAACTACAATTTCAATCTCTTTGCTCATTTAGTAATTCTACAGTTAAACACATACTCTGCTGTTTTTCAAATTCATTCTTTATCCCCATTGTGTTTTAGTATATCTAGGAAATACCCTATTTATTGAATTGTTTAAATGCTGTGAGTTCTGCAGTATTGAATACACAAAATGTATTATACCCTGGCTCTTTATAGTAACCCTTAAATTATTTTTGATGACCTAGGATGTTTGATTATATTGATCTTTCAGAGTCATGTATTTTTGGAGAGTTTTCCAAGCTTTAAAATATGTTTTATCCTTGATCTGAGCTCTTTACACTTGCTGAAATACTCTGATTGTTCTTAATATGTGCTAAAATTTACTTGTGCAGCTTTTACACATGAATCTTTTTTCTGAAGTGAAGTATTAATTAATATTTGTATAAATATAATTTCCCTCCTCATATTTTATGTTTTGAACATTATAGATAAATGTGTTAATGTTGCCATGTCAAGTTTGAAATCTTTAAACACAATAGTGTTAATGATTTCAGAAATCTATATCTATTTGAAAATGCTTTCCTTAGCTTACAACTAAAGAATATATACAAATTTCTTTTATTAGTGTTATAATTTAATTGCATAATTCTATAATCTATGTCATGGTAGTCAATTGCATAATTACATTGCCTTAAAATCAAACAAGAAATTTAGCATTGGATCTTTTGATGTCTTGAGATTTTTTCTCAATTTTTCTTTCAATAGTTGCATTCTTTTTTTTTTGTTTGTTTGTTTTTTGGTTTTTCAAGACAGGGTTTCTCTGTGGCTTTGGAGCCTGTCCTGGAACTAGCTCTTGTACAACAGGCTTGCCTCGAACACACAGAGATCTGCCTGCCTCTACCTCCCGAGTGCTGGGATTAAAGGTGTGAGCCACCACCGCCCGGCAATAGTTGCATTCTTAAATGTATTTAATCTAATCATCTATTCTTTTTGATTTGCTTTTCAATATAAAATTAGTAACAAAGATTAAGCTTCAAGTTTATTGATGTAAGTATCCAGTTTTTTCCAGGGCCAGTTATGAAAGGTTTTCGTCCTTTTCCAAGTTATATTTGAGGCACTTTTGTTAAGAATTAGATAGTCATAAATACATGCAATTATTTATTTGATTCTCTTCTGCTCCATTGTTCTGGATGTCCTTTTAGAATACTGTTCTATTGTTATGATAACTGTAAATATTTAATATGTTTTTATTTAAATGGAGAATATAGTACCTCCGTCTGTAGTTTTTGTTTTGCTTGCTTTGGCTGTTCCTTGGCACTATTTAAACATCCTTTGTATTGTTTATTTCCATTCAGTGTTCTTACATTGGCACATGCAATTCTTTTACTTAGAGTCTAATATACTCTAGAAAATATTATATGTGTTGTGAAAAGAGGGTTTATTCTCAAGCTACTGTATGTAAAGTTTGATAAATGTCAGCTGAGAAAATTTACTTTATGTCATCGTTTAACTCCAGTGTTTCTTTGTTGACATTATCATTCAGATGACTTTGCTTATGTGATAGACTAACTCCAGTGTTCCTTCATTGCCATTGCCATTAGATGATTGGTTCTTTGTGAAAAATGGTGGTCAACTTTCTCAGTAAAAGGACATTGATTTCCCTTAGATATAATGATGTCTACCGCTAATAGGGTGTTCCAAGTTTATGTGATTGCATTTTTATGATTATTCCACAGCCTTGTTGAATTAAACACTTGGTGGCTGTATTACATCTTGTTTCTACATTCTAGATTTTGCCCATAAGTCCATCCAGTTGACTCTAAGAATACTTACTCCTGCTTGCTTTTTCTTTCTCTTTGAGTGGATACATTTATCCATTTGTTTTCAGTTCAGTCTCTTTGTTAGTATACACACATATGTTATATACGGGTGTTGTGAGTCACCTGTAGATACTCCATTGTTAGATATTACTTTGTGTGGCATTAGCATTTCTGTATTCTTTAACTAGGCCATTTAAAATTTTTTGAAGAATTTTAAATTTAAAAGTCAATCTTTCATTATTTGCAGATGATATGATAGTAGTGCATACAAATGACCCCAAAAACTCTACCAGAGAATTCCTACACCTGATAAATACCTTCAGTGATGTGGCAGGGAACAAGATCAACTCAAAAAATCAGTAGCCTTCCTATACAGAAAGGATAAAGAAGCTGAGAGGGAAATCAGAGAAACATCTCCTTTCACAATAGCCACAAGTAGCATAAAGTTTCTTGGGGTAACACTAATCAAGGAAGTGAAAGACCTATTTGACAAGAACTTTAAGTCTTTGAAGAAAGAAATTGAAGAAGATGCCAGAAAATGGAAAGATTTCCCATGCTCTTGGATAGAAGGATCAACATAGTAAAAATGTCAACCCTACCAAAGATATAGATTCAATGCATTCCCCATCAAAATCCCAACACAATTCTTCACAGACCTTGAGAGAACAATAATCAACTTTATATGGAAAAACAAAAAACTCAGGGTAGCCAAAACAATCCTATACAATAAAGGAACTTCCAGAGGCATCACCATCCCTGACATCAAGCTCTATTACAGAGCTACAGTAATGAAAACAGCTTGGTATTGGCATAAAAACAGAGACATTAACCAATGGAATGGATTTGAAGACCCAGATATTAATCCACGCACTTATGAACACCTGATTTTTGACAAGAAAAGCTAAAATTATACAATGGAAAAAAGAAAGAATCTTTAACAAATGGTGCTGGCATAACTGGATGTCAACCTGTAGAAGAATGAACATAGATCCATATTTTTCACCAAGCACAAAATTCAAGTCCAAATGGATTAAAGACCTCAATATAAATCCAATCACACTGAACCTGATTGAGGAGAAAGTAGGAAGTAGCCTTCAATGCATGGGCACAGGAGACCACTTCCTAAGTATAAGCCCAGTAGCACAGACAATAAGAGCAACACTGAAGACCTCCTGAAACTGAGAGAATTCTGTAAGGCAAAGGACACTGTCAATAAGACAAAAAGGCAACCTACTGAATGTGAGAAGAATTTCACCAAACCTGCATCAAAGAACTGATCTCCAAAACATATAAAGAACTTAAGAAATTAGACATTAGAATTCTAAATAACCCAATTAAAAAATGGGGTACTACTAAACAGAGAATTCTCAACAGAAGAATTTCAAATGATCAAAAGATACTTAAGGACATGTTCTTCATCCTTAGCTATCAGGGAAATGCAAATCAAAACAAATTTGAGATACAATCTTACATCTGTCAGAATGACTAAAATCAAAAACTCCAATGATAGCTTATACTGGAGAGGATGTGGAGTAAGGGGAATACTCATCCATTGCAGGTGGGAATGCAAACTTGTGCAACCACTTTGGAAATCAGTGTGGTGGTATCTCAGAAAATTTGGAGTCAACCTACCTCAGGATGCAGCAATATCACTCTTGGGAATATACCCAAAAGATGCTCATTCATACTACAAAAGCATTTGTTCATAGAAGCATTATTTGTAATAGCCAGAACCTGGAAACAACCTAGATGCCCTTCAATGGAAGAAGTGTGGAACATCTACACATTAGAGTACTACTCAGTGGAAAAAAAAAAAAAAACAATGACATCTTGAATTTTGCATGCAAATGGATGGAATTAGAAAACACTATCCCGAGTGAGATAACTCAGACCCCAAAATATGAATATGGTATGTACTCACTCATTAGTAGATACTAGCCATAAACAAAGGCCACTGAGCCTATAGTTCATGATCCTAGAGAAGCTAAGTAATAAGGTGAGTCCAAAGAAAAACATGTAGATCCACCTGGAAATTGGAAGCAGACAAGATTGCCTGACAAAATTTGTGAGCATGGGGGGAGGGGGTAGAAGGAAGGGCAGAAGGGGAAGAGAAGGAGAGAAGGGGTAGGGTGAGAGAGAGCTTGAAGGAATGGGATAGTGGAGATGAAGGTGGGACAGATATGAGAGCAAGGAAAGATATGTCTTGATTGAGGGAGCCATTTTGGGGTTGGCAAGAAACCTGGCTCTAGAAAAATTTCTAGGAATCCATAAGGATGGCCTCAGCTAAGGCCCTAAGCAACAGAGAGGGTGCCTGAACTGGCCTTGCCCTGTAGTCAGAATGATGATTATCTTAAATATCACCATAGGACCTTCATCTAACAACAGATGGACTGAGCTCCTAAGGTCCAGTTGAAGAGCGGAAGGAGGGAGAGTTTGAGCAAGGAAGTCAAGACCATGAGGGGTTTACCCACTGAGACAATGTGCCTGAGTTAATGGGGGCTCACCAACTCCAACTGGACTCGGAATGAAGGAGCACGGGATAAAACTAATGCCTCAAAATGTGGTTGCAGTTGGGGCAGACTGAGGGGCCAATTACAATGGCCGTGGGATTTGTCTCTACTGCATGTACTGGCTTTTTGGGATCCTACTCTCTTTGGATGTATACCTTTCTCAACCTGGATGTAGGGGGAGGGCCTTGGACTTTCCACAATGCAGGATGCTTTGCCCTGTCTTAAGATTGGAGGGGAGTGAGGGGGAGGCTGTGTGGAGGGAGTGGGAAGAGGGGAGGAAATGGGAATTTGGATTGGTATTTTTTAAAGTAATAAAATAATAATAAAGAAAGAAATGCTCAATAAAATAAAAAGAATGTACCTTGTTATTTTGTTCCTATCACTCTTTGTTCCGACCTTGTCCTTTCCTCTACTGTTCATTTGCTCACTTCTGTAATGCAGTCTATCATTCTATCAACGTTTGCTTCTTTTTTTATTTCTCCTAGTGAATGTGTTATTCTACTGGGGTTTTTATTTTTGCAATTTTTCATAATGGCAATTTTCTGCCTTATGCTTCTAGATACAGTACTTCTGTATGTATCTTCAATAAAAATAGTTGGGTAATATGAATTAATTTTTTATTATCTTAAAATGTGTTTTTCTTCATTTATGAAAGATATTTTTGTGAGGTAAAGTATTCTTTGTTGACATTTATAGTTTCTCAAAACAAGTATGATTTATTCAGTACCTCTTGATATGTAAAGGGTTTGAATTATTCTCTTCCTGTCCTTCCCTCCTCTCTCTCTCTCTCTCTCTCTCTCTCTCTCTCTCTCTCTCTCTCTCTCTCACATATAGCTCAGGATGCAGAGTGCTTTGGGCATTGTGATTACAGATTCTTTTTTGTGTCAAGGCAAGTCTCCAAGCTAAAGCATCCTGTGTTACTGTGTGTATGTCTTTGAGAACCCAAATATGGGAATACGCAGCCAAGTCTGACCGGAGGTGCAATATCTCCTTCCTCACTAACACACTGAGCTACACTTGTCAAAGCTTCTGAGTTTGAAGGAAGGAAAATTAAAGAAATTCCCTCCCTGCCATAAGGTCTCTCTCTACACTCCAGGTAGCTCCCTGTACTGGGCTACATGCCTATGAATATTGTGAAACTTTCTTATGATATATCTGTTCTGTACTGCACTACATGTCTGTGAATATTGTGGAACTTTCTTATGATATATGTGTCCTGTACTACACTACATGTCTAGGGATATTGTGGAACTTTCTTATGATATATGTGTCTTATATTGGATTAGATGTCTATGAATATTGTGGAACTTTCTTATGATATATGTGTCTTATATTGGATTAGATGTCTATGAATATTGTGGAACTTTCTATGATGTACATGCAGTTCTGTTTTGCCAAGTGTATTCCATTCATCATTGTTCCTCACAGGGAAGTTATCCCATCTAGGAAAGTATGGCCTGGTTTCTTTGTTTTATTTATAGCTAGTCACTTAACTTTAACGAGTCGTAAAAGATATCTCTTCTTTGCTGAATTCCAGTGTTTTATTCTACCAGTATTTGTCAAAAGGTATCTATACTTCTACTGCTTTGGTATTAATTTGGGGACAAGCACTTGATAGCAGAGGTATGTGTGTAGACGTGCATATTTGACAATTTTGGAATTTCTTTTTACCTTCTAAGCACAATAATTGAGATTTTAAAAGAAAACTGACAAATTTGTCTTTGAAGTTTACTGGACTTGGGAGTCAAAGACAAAAATAGATAATAAATAAATACATACATAAATAAAAAGTAAAAAAAAAAACACAAACAAAACCAAAACACCATTGTGCATTCCTTAGGAAATTATCAAGTAATGTACAAGAATGAAGTTCAGTAGAGGTTAGCCAATATAATCCAGTTTAGGAAACTACTGAGTACAAAGAATAAAGATTTTTTTCTACATCATTTGCCAGTATCATTAGGACTGAAACCATGGTTCCATGACTCCAAATCATGTCCTTTACATAGTAAACAACAAGGGCATTGATTGTGACTGGAAAAGGAAAAACAAAAGAGAATTTCTAGTGGCTTGCTGTGTAGCTTGGTGGCTAGCCACTGATGTCCTCCTTTCCTTGTTCTCCTGGTCTTCCTCATCCTCCTCCTTATACACTCTTCCTGCTAGCTCCACCTACCCTTGCTCCTGCCTCTCATCTCTTTAATATGACCACCAGGAGTTTTAGACAGGCAAAGAATCACAGCTTCACAGAGTTAAAAAAAATGCAGCACAAACAAAAGTTATATACCTGAAAATAATATTCTCCAATCAAGGGGGGAAGCTTTTTTGATACTACATATGAAATCCAAAGTCTCATGCATGCTGTGCTTAAACTCTGTGCTGGTGGCATTTTATTGTTTGTTTGTTTGTTTGTTTGTTTCAAAATTAGAGTCTTCTAGAATAAGTTCAAGTGAAAATAATATTTCTATAAGATTGACCTTTACCAAAGTCTTTAGGGCATTTTCCTGATTAACGTTTAATGGGAGGACTCAGTCCCTGTGGGCAGTTACACAGTGGCACCTCTCGCCAGGTGGTCCAGGGTTATATAAAAAAGCAGGATTAAAATGTCATGGACCGAAAGCCAGTAAAGTAAACGGTGTTTCTCATGGTCTCTATTTCTGTCCCTGCCTTGACTTTCCCCAATAATGCACTTCCACCAATAATAGTGTCACTTTTAACTTTCTGTGTTTAATCCACTAGACTCATTTAAGCCAACAAAAGTTTCTTCCACCAAATGTGTTTGATCTTGGTATTTATCATAATTGTAGAAAAATTAAGGCATGTATAATTTTATCACATTTTTTTCTCTTTTTGAGAAATATATATATATATATTCCAATGAAGTATGGTTTTACCCACTGTCATTTCTACCTTTTAATTTCATTCATATATCTATAAACATAAATGTCTTCCATTTTATGTAAATATGTAAAACGTTATTTTAATGTCCATTTTTCCAGAAAGGGTTATACACTCTTCGTGCAAACAGATGTATCCTCCAATTCTGCTCCTGTAAGTTTTTTTGATAAACTTACTATATTTAATTTTAATCAATAAGTCACTATATTCCTTTGCTCCGTTATTTTTCTCTAGTTAGTTTCTTACATGCAGCATGTCTGCTGGACAATACATTGTCCTATCTTCAAGTTTTTTTTCTAGTAAATATTCAATGTCAAAAAATCTGAGCCTATTCTGTGTTTAATTTCCTTATGTTACTAATTTCTTTTTCTTTAACACATTACTGAAATTTCTTCATTATCCATATATTTCATTCATTGTATTATAGCATTTTGTGATAAAAGTCACTTATTTGTTTTTTCTGAAATAAAGAAATTTCTTCATAGATCTTATTACTGTTTTATATGTGACGAGACTGTCTTTGAAAGTTTCTAACTTATTACTTTCTTTTACATTAGTTGATTGGTATTTATTACATATTTGGGTTCATAAAGAAATTTTCATACAAGGACATTATACTTATCTTTAAATTTCTTGTGTACCCAGTTTGTGATGCTTGCTTCAGATTCCTTTTGTTTCAATAAACAGTGTCACTTCTAATTTTTTGTGTTCATGAATAACATTTTTATCCACACTAGGTGGCGCATACTTTTAATCCCAGCAGTGGCAGGCAGATTTCTGGAACTTCAATGTTATTCTGATCTACGTGAGTTCCAGGATAGTGAAGGCTGCATAGTAGGACCCTGTCTCAAAAAGAAACACACAACAACAAAAATAATAATATTTAAATGTTAGCAGGTTTTCGAATGTTTTTCTTTGGTGGCTGCTGAGATAACAAAGTGACTATGACCATTGTCTTTTCTCCTAGAAAAAAATCCCAACATCCATGTGGCTGCTCACTGTTACTTCCAATCCAAGGGATCCAGAGAACTCTCTGGTCTCTGTGAATATTGCATACATATTGTGTATAGACACATACGCAGGCCAGACACCACAAATAGATAATCTTTTTCTTAATTCTGACATTTACCCATTTATTCTTCACATGTTCTCCTACTCCATCACAGATGTGTTAGTCTACCATAAATTAGACTTTAGAACTCGGAGCTGCTAGTTTCTGTAAAGTTTTAAGATTTATTTGATGGAAAAGTAGAGTAAAAGCCTAGAGGTAGCAGGAGCTACACTAAAGGAGAATTTTCCTTTAAATTTACTGCTACATGGACTCGAGAGTTTTCTTCCACTTTTTTCTCTCATCTTGTTAATAACTGAATGTCACATTCAAGTTCTGTCTGTAATGATATGTAACATGTCTTTGCTCCCATCATCGGCTCTGGGATGTCATTGCACAGTTCCCTTCTGTTCAGCGTTTCCTCATAAGAAAGGAGATAACAGAAGAAAATGCCTTGTTCAGGAAATCCATATATTACCTATCCCTGTGTTCTGCTTTCCATTGTACTGGGAAAAGACATATACCAAAAGACCAATTTGTCTCCCATCCAAGAAACTGCTCCCTATTATGTATTGGCTAATGTTTGGTAACAGTACCCACATAACCCTTGTTTTTAGTCATTGTAATATATTGTCTTTCAAACTAAAAAACTGTCTACTGGTATTTGGAATATTTCAGTTTCTTCCTAACAGCTTTGAAATGAACTGTTATTCTTCCTAGTGATGTTATCACAGTTTTTAAGCATAAAGACACTTTATTTCTTTTATTTTATAATCATTTCAGTAGGTTTTAAGAGAAAAGGTTAAGAAAATATGAGTTTACTTGACATCATTCATAAGTTTCTGAAAGTTAAATTTTGACATTTGTAAAATGTTGGAGACACATACCTTAGCTGCCTGAGCAAAGTGCATATGACAATGACGTGCCCTTGATCACAGCTGGAAGCAAGCCAGTGAGGTGCATTTGTGTCCTCTCCAGCTGAGGAGAAGGCAATGCTTAGCGGCAGCCAGAAATCCTACGTTTCCACCTACTTTCAGCTTAGCCATTGACTCTCCAGTACCGAGACCCTGTTGGCTTGGAAAACACATTTCTCAAACACGAACCCTGCCATTTTAAAGCTCTGTTTTTTAGAGTTGAAGTTAAGTGCTTAGCACTCTAAGTGTGCATGCTTCCAAAAGCCACAGGTGCACATGCAGATGGGGTTAACTCATAAAGCAGATAAAGCATCCCCTGTGCAGCTGCCTGTGTAGGATTCACAGAAACCAAAATCAAGTCTTGACTTTGCTGACCTTTATAATCCAAGATCAATTTTCCTAATAAAAGGGAGACCTTTGCACAATCTCTAAAAAGTCATTGAAAACCTTTACCAATGACAAGGCCAGATTATATATCCCAGTTACTCTCAGAGGAATAAAATTTATTAGTTGACATAAAAACACCAACAGTAATATCTGCTTCCTTCCCCAGTGGCAGCAACCTTGAGACATGGTGAGGCTATTACTGTTGAATGTGTTGTTTGGAATTTGGGATTTTTCAGACATTCAGCACGCTATGAGCATAAGAAAGAGCTAATATTTTGTGCCAAGCATTGTGCTGTAAGCGGGATCATGCTCTTTTATTTTTAAAAATAATGAGAAAGGAGTTGTTATTCCCATCAATATATTACCAGCCATACTAATTTAGAGAAATACCCTGTTCAGGCTTACTCATTTGGAAAGAGTCATTCAAAATGCAAGCCCGAATCTCCAACTCCAGAAGTGTAAGCCAGCTGCTCTTCTGCCTTTTCTCTCTGTATGATTAAAAACATAAGCATATTGTTTGAAAAGCAGCTCTTGCTTTGGGCATACTATACCCATTTTACATTAAATTTGCAAAATGTACATTTTTAATCGGCAGAGTTGGCACTACGTGTGCATCTCATTTTCTTTACAAGAATAAAAGATGTCATAAAATATTGTTAAATTTTTGTAAGTACTACTGAAGAAATACAAAAATAGTTACAAAAATGAATCATAGGCAGGAGGCATTATCTTTCAATATATACCTCTTTGTATTATATACTTAAGTCAGAATTAAGATGATTTAGAAATGTTATTATATACCGGGAAAATACGAGCAAAGTCACTATAATTCAATACAAACATTTCCCTGCTGTTAAATTGCAGGTATTTTTATGACTAGGAAAGAGAATGTGTGTGACTTGAATATTGTAGGGCATATTTGTAATGAGACAGAAAATTGTAGTATTTCAACCAGTATAACTATTATACATATTATAAGTATGAGCTATGCTTCTGTCTTTTCACACCCAAGAACATTTCACACTTAACATTGCCACACATTTCACTGTTCTCACTTGTTCATGGTTTCTTATGAAAGTTTGACGCAGGTGGGTGCTTGATTGTAGGAGCTACTGATAGAAATCTCAGGGCTTATGCTCAGTCAGTGGGACTGTAACCCACCCACTGATGTATGTTTCTTCTTCTCCTTCACATTGTCTCCTTAAAGAGGAATTCTGAATGTTCTACAGAGTTGCTAGAGAGATTTCAGTGTGATTTCAAGGCCACTATTCATAGCTGTACTATAATACTGACCACCTAAACTCTGTCTACTCTCAGAGCCTCTGACTTAAATGTTTGCTTCTGGACAAAACATTCTGTTCCTGCTTCTTTCTGTGTCTGGATCTTTCCTGTCATTTGTGCTTTAGTTAAAAAATTAAAATAATCAAATAATCAAGAAGCAACTTTTCCCATGTCCTTTTAAATTCTAATCATCAAACTAAAGCTGAGATTTCTAAACTTTATCCATTTGTGACCCTTTCTTGCCCATGAAACTTTTACTGACCCCAAGCATATATGTATACAAAATGTGTGTAGAAATGAAACATTAGTGGATAGTAAATTACAAAAAAGTATTAAAATAATTCTTTGGTATATATACTTAGTTAATTTTCTATTGTTGTGAAAGGCACCACGGTGAAGTCAACATATAGAAGAGGTTTTAGGGGCTTACCATTATGGTGAGTCAGAGACCACCTTGGAAAGGAACAAAGTAGCTGGCTGGCAAGCGTGGCACCAGAGCAATAGCTAAGAGTTCACATCTTGAGCCAGACAGAAAGACAAATGGAAATGACAATGCATTTTCAAACTCAAAGCTTTCCCCAAGTTGCACACATCCTTGGATGGTGCTACACCCCCAAATACTTCCAAAACTGTTTCACCAACTAGTGATCAAGCATTTAAATATATGAGCCCATGGAAGCCATTCTTATTCAGATCATTATATTCCATTATTATAATTTATCAGATTTTTTTTAGGCAAGATCATGGCCTTCACTTCTATATTACGGCCGAGCAAGGTATCCCTCCAAAATGAATGGGCTCTAAGAAGCTAGTTCAAACACTAGGGATAAATTCTGGTCTCACTGCCAGTGGCCCTAAAGACTGCTCCAACCATACATCTGTCACCCACATTCAGAAGGCATAGTTTGGTCCTATGCAGGTTCCCGCACTATCAGCCCAGAGTTAATGAGCTCCTGCAAGCTCAGGTCAAATGTTTCTATAGGTTTCCCCATCATGATCTTGACCTCTTTGCTCATATTATTACTCCTTCCTCTCTTGGCCCAGCTATGGATCTCCTCATATGCTTTCATCAATTGCTGAATAAAGGTTTTATGGTGACAATTAAGGCAGTCATTAATCTGATTACAAGGAAAGGCCATTTTTGGCACTTTCTCCACTATTGCTTAACGTCTTAGCTGGGGTCATCCTTGTGGATTCCTGAAAAATTCTCTGGTGCTAGGTTTCATGCTAGAATGACAGAATTTTTTAGTGAATATAAATGTAAATTATAATGGCATCCACATACTTACATTTTTAAATGTCAAACCTTAGTTGATCATTTGACACTAAAGAACACAGGCAGTCTTCAGTATTTTTCAGAGGGGATATATTCTTAGATTTTATTACCATCACATCTCAGAACACAACTCTTCATAAGTATATAGTGTAAAATTGCAGAAGTCTGTGCCACTGATGAAGTATTGGAAATTCTGCTTTAATCTCAAGCCAAAATTCATTTAAAACCAATTTTATGAAACTACAGTCAGCAACTCAAGTAGCAGTTTTAAAATCATGTATTATAAAAGAATATAATCTAATATTATATTATTTTAATGTTTGCATGTCCTGCAAAGGGCATATGAAAGTATTTCCCATAAATAAGCTATTACATTCCTGTAATCACAGAAAACTTGGTGTGTACAGTAACATCACACACTATAACATCACATTTTATGTCATCATATTGTATATGGAGGAAAGTGTTTGTTGCAGGTGACAGTGGTTGGTTTTGTGTGGTTTGATGGGCAGTACAAGATGTGCATGATGTGACTTGTGAGCCAAGGCTGTGATAAAGCTTCATGGTATATGCTGTGGGACAATGGTATTGCACCCTGTAAAGATTTGTCACTTGTACTGGTTTGATAAAACACTAATTGGCCAGTAGCCAGGCAGGAAGAATAGGTGGGATGACCAGATAGGAGAATTGGAGGAAAAGGAAAGGCTCAGTCTACACTCATCACCCAGATGTGGAAGACACAAGATGAGAATGCCTTGCTGATAGAAGGTACGAAGCCATGTGGCTAACACAGACAAGAATTATGGCTTAATGAAAGATGTAAGAGTTAATTAATAAGAAAGCCTGAGCTAATAGGCCAAGCAATTTATAATTAATGTAGGCCTCTGTTGTTTCTTTGGGACTAAATGACTGTGGGACTGGGCAGGACAGAAACCTCTGTGAACAAATATATCATGGGTACATTCTGCCAGAAATAGTTCTTATTTATTACTTGTTTAATTTCAAATTAAATTTTGCTTTTGTATATTTAGAGACCTTTTGCTCTACTTATTTTGAACCCTATGTTCAACCATTTGGATACAGAATCTGAATTCTAAAGTAGACATCTTCTGTAAACACTTTCCACACTGTTTCTTCTGTATTTATTTTATGGTTCTCCCATTGCAGCATAAATTCTGGAAAGAGCAAAACTGTTTCTTCCATACTTGCTATACTATGTTAGAACACATTCCAGACTCAATAATTATTCTACAGTAAAACTCAGGCTATAGAACTCTTCATGGCAGCAGATAAGACAAGAAGCTCAGATAATTTTGTAATGGCTCTGGAAATTAAAGTGTAGTTGGAGCTGAGGCACATAAGAAGGTCAGCATATGCCTGGCACATCTAAAATGTATATAGACTGCCAAAAATCAAAGATAGCAGGACTCCAAGTTAAAGATGCAAGTAAAATATCACCCATTGAAACAAGACCTACAACTTTCATAGCTTATATAAGTAGATGGTGGAGACCAATACCAGATGGATCACCTTGAAGTATTATATGAAAAGAATTTGAAGACAGACAAAACAAAAGCAATTTCAACAGTCAGATAAAAATGTTCTAGAAATACCTAAAAACTGTGTGAAATACCCAAGACTCAGAAAATACAAGAAACTGATATTGTAATTACACAAATATACTTTTTAAAAGTTGGTTTAGTAGTTGATTTCTTAATTGTGGTGGAAATGACAGTACACACATATCGTTCATCCTTGAGGACAGAATAATAAATTCACCAATCTCAAGTTCATAGGGAAACATGTTAAGGGAAAAGTGAACAACATTGCATGGCATGATTGAAGAATAACCAGAGTTGTAGCATAGATGTAGAGAAACAATGAGGAGTATGAATCTAAGAGGATAATCAAAGAAATGATATTGGCAACATTTCCAAATTGGGTGAAATCACTAACTTAGTGTGGTGTTTGGAAAGAAAAATAAAAGGTCTCCAAAGGGAGAGTGTGGCCATAAGAGGTATGGCCTTGTCAAAGGAAGTGAGTCTGTCACTGGGTGGGCAGACTTTGAGGTCTCATTTGCTCAAGCTCCTCTCAGTGCTACTGTCAGGTGACTTCCTGTTGCCTGAAAGAGTAGGGCTCTCAACTACTCTAGTATCACATCTGCCTGCACACTGCCATGTTTTCCATCATGATGACTGGACTGAAACTCAGAAGCTGTAAGCAATCTCCCTCAATCAAATGTTTTTCTTATAAGATTTGCTGTGGTCATGGTGTCTCTTCACAGCAATAGTGACCCTAAATGAAACAATCAAGTCACGTATATGAAGAGTTTAAGAAGTTATTGAAAACGTCAACAAAGATATAAAATTCAGGAAAACATGTACTTTATAAAAAGCTCAAGTCAAATTTAGTTTGGAAAGTTGGTATTTAAAGGATGGGAATAACACACAAAGAAAATATTACGTAAAACAACTTCAATTATATGAAACTGAAAGGGATCATGTTTTACCCTGTAAATTAAAAAGCAGAAAATTCCTAGCTAAAAAAGGGAGATATTTTATATCATCAAGAAAACATTCCACAAGGGATATGTAATGATCTGAAATGTTTGTACATTGGATTGCGTCAAAATATGTGGAGCAAAAACAGAACAAAAACAAAGCAAATCTTCAATTTCTGTTAGAAATTGTAATATAAACCCTTCAGCAAATTAATTGAGCAAACTAAAACTGATATATATGTAAAATCTTGGGCAATTGAAACAATAAAGAAGATAATATGTGTAATTCTCTGGCAATCATGATAATCATCTGAATGTTTTATTGCTATATGCAGCAATTTAAATGTTTAAATTTTGATAGTGTGTGTATGTGTCTGTGTGTAATTTATCTTAACAACAGCAAGATATAAATCATTCTTTACTTTGAAATTTATTGAAGTTTGCCAAATAAAACCAATATATAATGATAAATATCATTAAAGGTAAAGAGACATGCTGGTGGTACACCGTTGGTAGCAATAAAGAGGGGAACATTGGCATGATGTAAATATTCTGTCAATGTTTTTTGTTAAATGTATACATATGTACAAAAGGCCTTCTAGCCATACACTGAAGGTTTGTCACTTTGTGTTTTCAATATAGAAAAAAAAAACAACTAAAGCAAATAATTAAAATATTCTAAATATTAAAAAATTTACAAGTATCTATCTTTGTTGTTTTCTAAAGAATTAACTTTGATTATGAAAAAATGTTAATAGCTCCAATTTAAAAATTATTCTAATTGGATTTATTGAAAAATTGATTTCTCTCTATGTTGATCGACTGTTTCCTTTTATTTTCTAAATGGAAGTAGCAATCTAAATGGAAGTTTCAACACCAGTTCTTCCAACCTTGTATAAACTGTACAAAAATATTATCAAATAGCTTCTTCTAAGCTAAATACCATTTGTTCTCTACTTTATTCAACCCAATTTTTCATAAAAGGTTTATGATTTTATGGTCATGGTAAAATTCTTGAAAAGAAATACATTCTCATTGTTACGACCATTTATCAATTCTCCTTCATTCTTTAACCCTTAATCTCACACCTGTAGAGCTGATAGAAGTATAATCTAGATGAATTTTCCTTTTCATGGGTGGAAGAGAGGCGAGGGGCCTTTGTTCACCTTTCTGTTTTTGAAGAGAAAGCAACCAAATGATATTGTGCTTTGTGCATCAAAAAGAGATATGGTTCATGAAGAGAAAAGTTATTGATTACATGACTCTACAGAATCCTTTATCTGTGTATTAGATAAGTCATCCATTGTTGACAGTACATCTATGATTTTTGTTTTTTAAAAAAGGCAATTTATAAATGCTTCGAGGTCAATTATCTGCAAGTAAAAGCATGTTGCAATATGGAAAAGATTTCCATATTCTAATTATATATTAACATGAATTCATCTTTACTTCTTTAACTTATTGAACTTGATGTTATATAATCTACTGATAATTGCTGGAAAGTTTTTGATAAATGATGCTAAACCATCTACTTAAATTATTATTATATATGGGAATTGGAGGCAAAGCTATGTTATCTCTCTATGAGCATGAATTATCTATACTTTAAGATTTACTATTTACTACTGAACATATTCCTTTATAGTTACTTCCTATATTTGAGATGATGCAAGATACAAGTAGCAAAAAATGGAAGAAGTTAGTAAATTTTGATTAGCTTTTATCTTCTAGGGGAAATAAAAAACATTGAATTGAATAACAAAATTTCAGACTAATTAGAAGGCACACAAAGGAAAACTACACATTAGGAAATAGTGATCATATTTTTGTTGCCCATGAAAGAAGTCAAAGAAATATGCATGTTCTATAAATGTCTAAAACATAAGCACTTATATAGAAATTTAAGAGACTCACTTTGTCTTTCAATCTCTCTTTTTATCCTTTTTTTTTTTTCAAGACAGGGTTTCTCTGTAGCTTTGGAGCCTTTCCTGGAACTAGCTCTTGTATACCAGGATGGCCTCGAACTCCCAGAGATCTGCTTGCCTTTGCCTCTTGAGTGCTGGGATTAAAGGCGTATACCACCACTGCCAGGCTTATCTATTTTTTTTAATATCTAGTGGCTCAATAGAAAATAAATTGTCTTGCTAGTAATAACATGGTTGTATAAGTATGTGATAAACTTTGATTGTTTCTTGTTTTTAATTTATAATAATTTTGATTCTGTGAAATATGATTTTGAAACTGGAAAGCAATGTGTCAATATCTTTCTTCTGTTCTCAAGCAACTGGATGAACTGCTATCTTTGATCAAAATGCTTTTTTCCCCCATCTTTCCATGAAACTTAACAATACTGATTAGTTTTTAATACCCCACTTTGCTTAGTAGGATATTTTGCCTTCAGAACCACTTTGAGCTCTTCCCTTGGTTCATCATGAATTTCAAGACTCTCTTTCTTGAAATTTTGTATTTCAATTTTTTTCCAGAATATTTCCAGTAGAATTTAGCTAGTAGAAATCCAGAAGTCAGGGGTGGATGAGAAACTAAGGTCTTCTTTTCTTCATTAAAATGTTTGAATCAGTCAACATATCTGTTGCAAGAGTTAAATTCTCACCAGGTGTTCAAAGCTATGGGCATCTTTTACCCAACCCTTTGTCCCTTAGTTTCCCTAAATCAAAGAAAAATCACAGCTTTCTAGTGTATTATTGTTGTGACTAACAATACAATTTTTTGATATTGGCATTATTAATACATTTGTGGTAGGTTTGCCGACATTTCACTACCTATGTTGTATCAGTTAGCATGAAATTTATCTTGATCATATTGTTTGACTGATACATTGCATTTTCCTTTTCTATGCTACAGACAGTGTTTATATAATTTTAAATGCTTCTCCCTTAGGTTAACTTACAAAGAAAAATACTTGTGTTTGTGTTTTTCTCTTTGATATTCCCACAATTACTTAATATTTTTGTAAGAAATGGAAATATAATGAAACAATCAAAAAGGCAAAATTTTTAAACAGGAAGAATAAAAAATAACAAAGGGAAATATTTCCATACTCTTAAAATCAATTTGAGTCTCTGGAATTTGAGAAAAATACTTGCCTCCTAAAGGTCAATAATTGATATTTAACCTTATGTATGGATGTATTGGGGTGATTTTTTTCAGAATATATGAAAATAATAGCATAAACTTATTTTGTTGTTGTTGATGTTTGAGATAGAATCTTTCATTAGAACTTTCACTAAGTAGACACGGCTGTCCTAAAACACTCAAAGTTGAGCCTCAGCCTCTAGATTACTGTAAGTAAAAAGCCTTTGCCAGCATACCTGACTGAGGTTCTCTCGCTCTCTCTCTCTTTTTTTTTTTTTTAGTTTTTAGTTTTTGTTTAAAAAATATTGTAGTACTGGACAGTTGTGGCATTTGTGGGCAGCATGCTGCAAGTTACTTGGTGGTGAGGAAGGTTCCCATCCAACAGTCTCAGAGGCAACGAACGGACCTCCACCATGGCGGATTGGACAGAACAAGCAGGCAGGACCATATTTGCCCTAGCAATACTGCTGCTTAGGTTTTTAGGAAGTGCTTAGCATTTTAAGAAGCCTTCCTTGTCAGAAAAGGATTACAGATACGCAATAGGAACAGATTCAGATATAAAAGACCTCTAAATAAGACATAGTATGTTTTAAAAATGTATGTAGACTTGGAAAAGTGAAGAAAAAGAGTATTGAGAGTTACTTTAAAAAAGTAAACCATTTAAAAAATAAAACATAGTCTTTAAAGAGATAGAGTATAAACAGTCATACATTAAAAGGAGAAAAGTAATAATCCACATAAAGATGGAAAGTACACTGAGAGTCTGGATTATGCATATTATTGTGTTTTCTTTGAATTTTTTTGATTGCAGAGTGATATTTGATTCTGGGAACTCCTAAGCTAAACCAACATATATGTTTTAAAAGTTTCTTGAGTTGAAAATTTGAGTCTAAGGATATGTTGTTTCAGAAAAGAGATTCTTATTTTGTTTCCAAAGAAGATGAGAGCCTGTGGATTTCTTCCATAAATGTGGTTTAATGGACCAAGACCCCCTGAAAGGTCTCTGTGAACACCCCCAAAAATACTTCACCCAACAAAAAGCAGGAAGCAGTTTGGAGGGCACAACGTCCAAATCCCCAAATATTGTTTATAAATGTTAGTTTACTTTTAAAGGAGGATATGCTATAGAGATTTGCATTGCCATATATCTTGGTTTATTGATGCAAATTTAAGGTCAAATTTTTTATATTTGTATATGTATATTTCTGTTCTTGATTAAGGTATTGTGTTTGTGCAGCTCATTTAAAATTATAATGTATAATTAAGAAATATATGTTAGTAGATAATCATCTATAATAGCTAAACTTGTAGATGTACAGAGGTATATTTCAGATGGATAGTTATTCTTCAAACCTTTAAAAGACTATAGAACATGGCATTTAAAATGTTTTAATAACTTAGGACTTTTTATGACAACAAGACACATCTATTCCTGACAGCACCAATTACTTCAAGAGGAAGATGGGCATAGAAGAAGTTCCTCATGGAGGTTGCTAACCATTTAGGTGAGAAACTCATCTTGCCTGGACTGCTTGATGGTATGCTGTGTGAACTGGACATACAAGACCCACAGAGAAATAACTGCTCAACTTGCCTAAAAGTGAGATGGTCCTTCCAGGTTCCTGTTTCATGAAAGATTCTGCTAGACATTCTGCAGGACACAGAAAAAACTGCCACTATAGGTAGACCTGTCTTTGAAACTTCCTGCTTCTTGGAAAAGTCTGCTAGATACTATGGGCCTGTGGGCTGAAGATAAATGCCCCAACAATACCGAAGATCTTTGTGTGGCTGTCCAGGAAGCAAGATGTCTCTGTCAATTCTAGAGTTTTGAAAGTTGCTTACAATGCACTTATGATTACTTAGGTAATATTATATTCTTTTGGTGTCTTTGATGGAGTTGAAGAATATATAGTTATAGTTTTCCTTAGTTATGATAAAAGATAAAGTAGATATAAATATTATAACTGTAAGTCTTGCTTGATAATATATATGAAATTTTCCTAAGTTAAAGTTAAAAACTTGCTTTTTATTTAAACAGAAAACAAGAGGTGATGTGGGGTTTCCCTCTGTATGCTGTGAATACCATTGGTTAATAAAGAAGCTCTTTTGGGTCTGTGATAGGGTAGAAACAGGTTTCAAGTGACACAAGACCATGCTGGATGTGGCCACAAAGTAGCTCTACCAAAGCATAATTCAATTCAGTCAGTTATAAATAAAAATTGCAGTAGTTCAAAAGTCAGGGATGCATTTCCACAGGTCATTCAATCAAACAGTTTGATGGCAACCTGATCTACATGACTAATATTTTTACAAGACAGATTTATGGTCTTTGATGCTGTTGGGTACTAGTTCTAGTTGCAATTGCCATCACTAATCGAAAATATGCCCATCACAAATCAAAAAAGTGTTCTGCTATCTGTTTTATGATCAATATGATCATTTATTCATAAGCCATTTTGGTACCATAAATGCATCACAAAATCACAATCATGTGCCAACAATATCTATAAAGTATAGATACTTATGAGTATAATTTTTAATAACAAAGGTTTTATGCAACTTCCCAGTTATAGGTTGGATTGTTTGAAAAATTGTCATATTTTTTATTCTGTTAGCATTTAAAAGTGGTCTACCATCATTGAACAGCTGAAGGTAAATTGAGGTGTAATACATTAATTTTTGCTGCAAACAAAAGTTTGGTGTTTAAAAATAAAATCTCCCTAAAATTCCTCATTGCTAAAAAGAATGATCTAAGGAGCAGGAACCTAAAACACATGAAATAAATAGACCGTGTGGAGTAATTCTAACAGAAATAAAAAACTTCAAAAAATCAGTGAGCTAGGTAATCTGACAGCAGTGTGTTGCAAACTCCCAAGGCTCTATTCAAAACACTCTAATTTATGATTTTCCCTGGAGTTAAGCTGTTTCTATAGAAATTTGCCCACTTTCTTGAGAGGCTTATAACACCTTGAGAGATTTCAATCCTATTGCATTCTAGTTTAAGAAAAAATACAAACAGCTCATTACATGAGCTAACATCATTTTTTTCCTTTTAAGAAAATTAATAAAAATATCCCATATGAGCACTTTGTATCTCTTATTTTAGGACTTTTCATAAAATCTTATGTACAACTTAGTTTGAGTTATAAATACACAGAATTCTTTTTTAAAAAGAACTATCAAATCTAATGCAATTTAACACCTAATCTTACAGTATCTAAAATTAAATCATGCAGAGTTTCTACTTCTATTTTGTATGATAAAGCAAGAATATTAACTAAACATTGATGACATTCATCATGACAGAATAATAGTAGTTCAAGGAACTATATTTTCTATACAGGCATCAATAATATCATTAGTAGTTATCACTAATCTATTCATTAGTTTATAGCATAAAGCATGTCATAAATAAAAGTAATATGTCAATTTATGCATTTATTCCAGCTTGTACAGATATGCTTTATTGTATTTATGTACTTATTTAATAACTGTAGTGCACATATGTGTGACTTCATTTTGGCATTTTTATACACACATTGTTGTTTATTCATCTCCTTCCCATTGTCTTTTTCTATCCATGTCCTTGAATTCCTTTTCCCTTCTGTGGCGTCCATACTTCCATGTCACCTCCATGCTATTGCCTCCACTTCCCTTCCTCCCATTCCTTCCTCTTTTTCTCCCCTGATGAGCCCATGTCTAATTTTATTACCCACACAAGCATTCACACATAAATTAAAATTTGGATGCTTCATATGAAAGGAAACACAGTGATTTTATGTCTGAGATAGGCTTATTTAGCTGACGATAATCGGTGACCGCCATAGCCATTTTGAATGCATACCAAAATATCATTTCTGTTCACAACTGAGTAACATTTCATTATTCATTCATCCGCTGATGGATATCGATGCTAGCCATCATTTTCTGGTGACTGTGAACAGCACAGTGAAAAAGATGGATTTGGAAGAATGTATAGGGTATGTTCATTAGAGACCTTCTGTTATAAAACAAGGGGTGTGATAAACTTCAATATAGATTCCATATGGATTGCAATGCACTGCAGAAAATGTTTTCAACATTTTATGGGATCCATTTTGTTCACTCTTGATATTATTTTCTTCCTTATCAAAGTACTGTTAAAAAGTTGTTGCCTACTTATCTAACCTTGAGCGTTTTCCTTGTTCTCACGAAGTTGAACACGTTTAAGGCCTACCTTTCAAGTCCTTGACCCATTGCAGACTCGTATGTAGTGTGAGATGGGTAGAACTAGTTCAGTTCTTCTGCAGGTGGGGAGAAACTCAGGTTTCCATGACCATCTGCTGTGCACTTTTGTTACCTTTGTCAAAAATCGTGTGTCTTTCTTTTTGTGGACTACTTTCCTGCCCTTCTCAGAAATCCACTCCAATCTCCAACCTGGATCCATGCTGCATGTGGTCCCTTGGCTCTGTGTGACTTCACATCAGTTCTTATAACACCTTCAGAATTGTGTGCTTTGACCTCCACTTTGGCTTGCTAGGATGGCTTTTGTTCTTTGGTTCTTAGATTGTTTTTCTCTTTAACAGTGAAGCATGCTACCATCACCAAGCCACTTATATTTTCATTATTTAATTGTTATGTTTCATTATTCCTCTTCTCCCTTTCATACCTTGTGTGTTCTATCCTGCTTCCCTTGAAATACCCCAAAGACCCATTACTAATTTCCTCCCATTTCTCTGTACTTCAATTTGAACACACATACCTAAAGACTCAAACTACCATTTACCTATGAGAGAAAGAGAATACAAAGGGTTTGTCTTTCTGGCTCAGAGATACCTATTCAGAGTGACAACTTTCCATTCCAGCCATTTACCTGTGATTTTATTATATTTCATTTTTTATTGCTGAATAATATTCCATTCTATATATGAAGAACATTATCCATTATCCATTCGTCCACGGATGACAGGCATCTAGAATGTTTCTATTTCCTAGTTATTGTGAAGATGGAAGCAATAGATATGCATAAGGAAGAGTCTCTATAGTAGGATATAGCAACTGTTCAGAGCATGCTCAATAGAGCTATGGTTGGCTAATAGGATACCATATTAAAAAGTCTTTTAGCTTTTTGAAAAACTTCCACACGGATTCCCATAGTGGTTGCATCAGTTTAGGTCCCAGCTAATAGTGCATAATTGTTCTTTCCCCATCTCCACACCATCATGTGATTTGTTCATCAGAACATAACTATTGTGACTGAGGTCCATTTGATTTCTTTAAAACATTTGGTGTCCTATATTTATAATACTTTCCACTATGCTTTTTCAAAGTTATTATTTGCTTGATTGATTTTTTCACTCCAGAATTTCTGTTTCTTTCACCTAAAGACTACTGGTTTGTTTTATTTTTTTCTCTCACAGCTCTTCTGAGTCAGTTCTAGCAGTGTAATCACTTCTTGAGTTTAAATGCAGTCTTGATCAAATACTGAATCTCTAGCATATAACTAGGTGTTCTGCCATTCATCTTCAAATTCTGTGAACAAAACACATTCTATTTTCCTCATGCTATAGTTCCCTAAAGATTTTTTAGTTAATACAGCTTCTGTTTATGTGCTTTCCAGTACATTTGCCTTAGCATTTTCTCTATTGATACTATTCTATTGGTTAAGAAACTGACTCCATTTCAATCAAGATAAGTATAGGTGGATGCTTTTCCTTAAGTCTTATACTGCCACTGGGTGGGCTTGGGAGGCAGGTTCCAAGTTCAGTTTTCGGGAGAGGAGAGGAGCCCCTGCTGCCTCATGTCTGGGAAGCTGCCATTGCATCTGCTAGATCAGGCCCATATTTCTTCTGGAACCATCTGCATCAGCACCAGCCAAATGAATGGCTTGTTTTCTGCCATTGGCTATACACAGAGCTACTAAGTGCTAACCTTTGTATTTTGCTAACATTGCTAAAAAAAAAAATAATAAAAGCCCATGCTATTTTGCCAATAGAAACAACAGAAAGAAAATACAAAAGCAGTATAAAGCGTAGGCACATTATGCTTACACCATCAGAAACTGTGAAGAGGGATCTGCCCTCTAGCATTCCCCTGCTGGATCACCCTGAAGTGGTGTTGGGAACTCTTCCAGCAGTGTGCACTCGCTTGATTGTTCTCTGTCCCCCTTCCTAACTCCCACCATCTTTCTCTTGGGACCAGTTTCTTAATTATATGCTTGCCAACCCAGTGATGTATCTGAAAATTCTTGTCTACAAACGACCTTACCAAAAAGCACTTCTCCTAGCCTCTTCACTGCTTGTAGTCCAGACACTTACACAATGCACTTATGTCCCTTCTTTTACTCTGATGAATTATTTATATTCTTATCTAAATCCAAAATCTTAACTTAATTTCCACAACCTTTTCTTTTTTCCCTCTTATAAGCATTGCTTCATCATCTCCATATATTTTTCCACTCTTTCTCTTTTTTCATCTCTCATTAATTGCTATCAGTGTAAAAGTTTGACATGACATTTCCAACTAAGCAAAATGAACATTTCAGTTGACCTCATATAACCTTTTGGCTAGCACAGGAGTTATTTTTCTCTCCTTTTTTTACTGAGTCTCATTAAGCAAGCTACTTCCTGACCCCTTAATCCTCCTTTAAATGTTTAGGTGCACAAAATCCATCACTTACATCATTTCTACTCCACCTACCTTCCCCTATTATGTGATTTCATCAGGTACTTAAAGTTTAACTCTTAATTAAATCTTTAAAATGTACTTGTTCATGATATTTCAATGTCTTTCTACTAGGAATCTAAAGTTAATTTTTGCAAATAATCTCATCCTGATTTATTCAGCTTAATAAACAGGTCTATCTTTTTTCTTTTCTTTTTGAGATTAAAATATAAATACAAGATTTATCCTGCTCCCTTATCTACTTCCAAAACTACTTTAACTCTTTAATGTTGTCTTCCAAATTCAGATTCTCTTTTTTCCTTAATTGTTATTCCTAAATATAATATGTTTAGATTGTATTGTGTTGCTTTTATATGAGTATCAGGACTGAGCATTTTGTGTTGGTAACTAATTGGTGTGCTCTTTTCATGGGAAGATTATTTCTCCCACTTTGGATATTCTTTAGTGGCCTGTGGATCTTTGTGTAGTATTGAGACTTTCTTGTGTTTCCCTCAATAACTTTGCTACGCTCATTGTTTTTGTTTGTTTGTATGTGTTGCTAAGATCTTAGAACATCTAGAAAAGTGACAATTTTGATGGAATTCACCTCAAAAGTATATCTAAACCTGACTACTGCTCAACTCCATCAACTCTCATCATTCGAGTCCTAAAGTTTTTCTGGATGAATGACAATATTTTCTAGCTGATTTTAAAAATTAAACTGATATTTTTCAAGGCTAATTCTCACTATGGTCCTGATTAATTCTTTAGCTAATAAATTGAAACCATGTTACCTTCATCCTTTGAACCCACCAATGTATTTACATCTCATTTAGAAAAAAAATAACAGTAAATTCATAAGCAAATTCTTTTACACACAATTTAATCTTCTACAATTTAATCCTTCTAAAGTTTTTCTCTCACATCATCTTATCCATGATGATATTTTTTTGGATAAAGTCATTTAAATTACAATCCTATCTCTTTAAGATTCATAAAACCTGAAAATTTGCAACTTTTAATTCTCATCATCTTTGTTTTCCTATTACATTACCCTTTAACATCCTGTATTTTACTCATCTTTTAATCCACATCAAGGCATGGCTTTTGTTCTTTTTAACACATTCTATTTCACATGTTTCAATAACTTTGTCTAGCTTACACCTTGGCTCAACTAATTTAGCTGAAGATGGTGACCTTAGGGTCATACATTTAAATGTTTGGTGCCTAGTTGGTCAAAGGGTTTGGGAAGAATTTGGAGGTATGGCCTTGTTGGGGAAGGTGTGCCACTGGGCACAAAACTTATGCTATACCAAGTTAGGCTGCTTTTCCTGGATACTGTTGATCAGATAAATACCTCACAGCTCCTACTTCAGCATCATGCCTGCCTGTCTGCTGCCGTAATCATTGCATGATGGTCATGGCCTCACCCTCTTTAACTAGAATCCTTCCTCCCCATCCCAGTCTCTTTTATCTATAAGTTACCTTGGTTGTGGTGCCTCTTCAGAGTAAAAGATACGTAGCAAAGACAATAAGATTCTCTGCAGTGCCTTCTGAGCTATTATGATCTGTTGTACAAATTCCTTGGTCCATGTGCCCATCTTCAACTTTAATTTACTTTATGATTCAGGGATCTTCAATAATTCAGAAATCTAGTAAAAATCCACCCAGATTTTAATCAATAAAAGTTGAAATAGTCAAAAATGAAAACTATATTGCAAAGATCTGACCAAATGAATTGAATCTTTTAAAAGAAACAATAAGAGTTGTTTTGACTTGCATTTCTCTGATGATTAAGAATGTTGAGCATTTTCTTAAGTGTCTTTCAGCCACTGTAGATTCCCCTGTTGAGAGTTCAATGTTTCGGTCTGTACTCCACTTTTTTATTGCATTATTTATTCTTTTGATGGCCAATTTCTTGAGTTCTTTGTATATTTTAGAGATCAGACTTCTGTCTGATGTGGGGTTGGTGAAGAACTTTACCCATTCTGTAGGTTGTTATTTTGTCTTGTTGACCATATCCTTTACATTACAGAAGCTTTTCAGTATATATTCAAAGGATGCTCAATCGTGCCACAAGGACATGTGCTCAACTACATTCATAGCAGCATTGCTTGTCATAGCCAGAACCTGGAAAAAAATTAAATGATCCTCACCTGAACAATGGATAAGGAAAACATGGTACATTTACACAATGGAGTGCTCTACAGCTGATATCCAGCTATATGTGAGTACATACCACGTTTATCTTTCTGGGTCTGGATTACCTCTCTCAGGATGACTTCTGGTACTATTCATTTACTGAAAATTCCCTGGCATCTTTTCTTTAAGAGCTCAGTAATATGCTGCTGTAAGTGTGCCGCATTTATTGTCTTTATCCTTTCCTCAGTTGAGGGACATCTAGGGAACAATGCCTCCTAATACTGACATCCACATGGGTATAGAATAAAACGTGATCAAGAAACAGTAGTAAAATAATCGAATAATGTATTCACTATCTGAAGCAAGGAAGTTAGGCAAAGGACTGAGGTGTGAAAATTGGGAATTTGGGAAAAATCATCTTGAATCTGTAGAATATAAGAGATTTCTGTGAAAAAGAAATAATGCTAAGGAGATTTTCATTAAAACAGGAAAGACAAGGTCTATTAGAGTTCTGGACACCATTGCCAAAAAATGTCAAATCCTTATTTTTAATATTAGTTATTGTACTTAAGTTATTGCTTTAATAACAGGTTTTCTGTTTCAATAGCTTGACTCCATTACATGTGTGTTGCTCACAACTGGCTGATTTGTGGCTATCCAATTGAGGTTACTCTCCTGATCAATTCTCTCTGAGTAATAAGTTGAAGGGATGGGGCTACTTTATCTATGTGCTTCTGCTGACTCAGACTACATTGCGTTCGAATGTAAAGTTATAGAAAAGACAGCAATAAACAACACTTTTGGAGAAGCTGTAAATTCTTCCTATAATCCTGAAATAGGAGCTATCTTCATTGTAAACAAAATGCTCTTTTCTTAATGTTGTAAAAATAAAAAGAAATTGGTATGTGCAACTGATAGCATTTTGTATCCGTGTTCTTCCAGGATAAGAAATGATGCAACAATCTTCCCACATATAGGGTACACAGACCAATTGTCTGAATACAAAAGGCATCATCCTAAGAACTCACCACATCCAACACAAAGCTCATTACCTCTAGGATTTTGGATCGTCCCTTATATTTAAATATCAATGTATATTTGTAAATATTTTGTATGTATATAAATACATAATATACATAGCATATAGCCTATATGCCAAGGAACTTAAAAACATGAATTGCTTTTTTCAATCTCTCCAGTTCCCACAGAAAAACACTAATGCAGAACCAATGGACACTAAAGGAGCACAGAAAAAGTTCATGCAGTGCTCATAACAGGAAAATTTATAGTAAACATTAATTCATGGGGTATGAAATAACACTGAGAGTACATGAAGAATGTTCCCATACTGCACTTGTATATGTCCTATAATAACTCCTCCATGAGGGTAACCTGAAGGAACACCTTAAGCCACCCTAAAGGCCTTCTGATGCATTCCACTTGTTCATCATTTTCTTCGATCATTGGTGGCATGTGTGTTTTTCCATGGAATATTCAAAGCCTGCCACTACTCTTGGAAACTTGCTGGCCTAAGGGGATTTTCAAACAAGAAAATATAAGGCTTTATTAATCCAGACTCAATATTTTCCTTTAATAGGATTCATTCAAAATTACTTGGCTTCTGTTGTGTTTGCTTTTACTCCTTGCCTTGTTCTGATTACCACACCCGACTTTCTTTTTTAGACTTTCCAAGTCTCTAAATCCAGATCTTTTTCCTTCTATGCTCATTCCCTCCCTTTGAAGTTAATAGCAGCTACCTGGAGGCTTTCTGCAGAATAATTTGAGAGTCCACACCCTGCACCTGATCTCTTTCCTGAGTCAATTGTTATTTTATTCAGACAAGGTGATTTACATAGTTTTAATTTTTAAAAGTTTGCTAAACTTGTATTTCTTAATATTGAAGGGCTAAAAGATAATTGGTTTCGCCAACCCTACCCAAGTGAAAATGCCTGTGATCTTTAATATTTGCTTATAAACTGGCTTATTCTTTCCCAAGCTAAACCCTTTCCTTTATTAATTTTCCAAAAGTGCCTATTAAAACTAAACATGTACTCCTAGGATTTAGCAGAACTTTCTTTTCCTATTTATAATTATAACCAACAGATTGGTGTTATAATCTAGAGGAAATAAGCTGATTGCTTTTATTCTGTTTTTATGTGGGTTGCCATTTTCCACAACCTAATATCAGTATCTTTAATCATGAAGGTGAACACAATTTCAATGAAATAGCTTCTATATTTGTCATCAAAATTAATCCTAGGCTTAAATTTTATGACTTTTCATAAAGAAAGATGTGACTTTATAGATATACTTTCTAGAGAACACAGCAATGTGCATGTTATATATAGCACATATGCATACATAAATATATTCCTGTAAGCATACATCAATATTCACAGATCTCTTCATTTATTTATGTAAGGTCACTCCTTCTTATGCAGTGTCCTAAAGCTGCGAATAGACACCACAGTCACAGCAACCCTTAGAAATGAAAACAGTTATAACTGGGGTTAGTTTAGCATTCAGAGGCTTAGTACATTCTCACGATGGCAGGAAGGATGGCACCATACAGGTAGACACGATGCTGGCAGGTGCTACATGAGAGGTAGTTGAGAGTACTACATTCTGATCAGAAGGAAGCAGTCAGAGAGAGTGACAGTGGGCCTGCTTTGAGATTCTGAAATCTCAAAGCCCACCCATAGTGATACATTTTCATTAACAAGGCCATATCTACTCCAGCAAGGCCATGTGTCTTAATCCTTTTACATAACAACACTCCCTCTCATCCTATGGGGGCCATTTTCACTCAAACCACCAAGACAAACCATCAAGTAGATACTTGGAACCAAAATTAGTATCAAATACTACATATACTGTTTCTTTTCTTACATTTGTATACTTACAGTAATGTTTAGTTTATACGTTAGGTAGAGTACTTCATTAGCAAAACCTAATTTTAATAGTTATTTGTAGGGCTGGTTTATACAGGCCATATTCTTACACTGTATGGCAGACAAAATTCTGAGTGACCTGGCAAGGCACAATTTGCACCTGCCACACAGAAGGTGGTCGCCTAGCCTTTGATAGTGAGGCAGCCGGAAGGAAAGAAGCCATCCTAAGCAAATGGTCAGGATATGCTAATGTCGCACTGCTCCTTTGTAATTTGGGAAGTAAGATGTGTTAATTCAATCTACATGACAGAGCTGGCATACAGAACAGGAAGATAGGAAGACATGACAAAATGGGCATAGAGATGTGTGGACATGACCACATTCTCCAGGCTACTTAGGAAACAGAATGCTGATGAATTTCCCCCTCAGTTTATGTTTTTGTATTAAAGCTGTTTGCAGGTGATTTTTCAGGATGTGAACTCAGGATTTCATGAGGGATCCCTAAAAACTCCTTCCCGATAGAGTTATGTGAGTTGTATCTCAAATATTTCCACACCTCCACTCTGGTTTGAGAAATAATTTATGTCGGAGTTGGACCCTGACACTTAATAATATACTGTAATAAAGATTGTACAGATTTGACTTTTGGTCTTCTCTTCCTGTCTCTCTGTGTAAGTATCCTACAATACTTTCCTTCATTTGATTGTTTAATAAAAAGAAAACTCTTTGGCTTTTCACTGAAATATCTAAATTAGATGCATAACTACTACTTCACTTTTGGGAGAAACATTAAGACTGTACTGAAGATATTTCCTGCATTGCTACAACTATTGATTAGAAATCAGAGGTAGCTGATGAGTGATAGATTGGAAATCAAAGATAGCTAATGAGTGATTAAGTGGAGGATGATGTATAAAGTATGACTACCCTGACCACACGAGTGATTTCTGATTTGCTATGAAGACTGTACAGTGGTTGCCTATTTTTAATTTCTAATTTAATATTAGCAGACTGCAGTTGGTTTTGAATAATTGTGGCTGCAAATAAGAAAGACTGCAGATAAGAGAATGTTCTTGTGTGTGTGTGTGTGTGTGTGTGTGTGTGTGTGTGTGTATGTGTGAGTATACACATGACTTTGGTTTTAGAATCATTATTTATTCCAAAATCAATAGATGCCTAAGTCTCTCTTATAAAAATGACATTATTGTATTATTGAATGTAACTTACACAAGATCTTTCGTTACTAGAATCCAAAACATAATTCCTAATAATACCCAGTACTGAAAATTACTATGCAAATAGGGATTGTGTTGTGTATTTAGGGAGTAAGAAGTCAGCAAAAGGTTATACATGTTTGGTTTAGTCAGTTTTTTCCCAGGTATTTATTAATAATTTTAGTTGAATCTGTGACAGCCAACTAAGAGAGGATGTCTAAACTAGTACCTTTCCCAAACAGTTCTACCTCCACTGTGATGCTGTGGGTTTCTGTTCATTAATTATTTGCCACAACGTAATATCTGAAACCTGTGCTCTTTCGTCTGTCTCTTTGTGCATAAATAAGCTGCTAAACTCTGAATTAAGATTTTTCATAAATGATCTGCCAACAAGACAAAGAAAAGGCATAAAACACTGTGAGTGTGAAAGATAGGTATACACATCATCACTCTTCATCCAACACTGACTAGAGCTATGTAAAATAGTTCAGTTTAGTATTGCATGGCTATCAGGTTGTGTTTTAATTTTAGGAGTAAAACAAAAGATGAAGTCAATAAATGGAGCCCTTTCCTCAGTAGACAGTGATGGGTAGATTCATTTAGTTATAAATCTTGAAAATATTCACTAATTCTTTTCTGTCAACAATGCAGAAAACTCTACGTTTTTAAGTTATTAGTGTGTGTTTGTGTGTGTGTGTGTGTGTGTGTATGTGTGTGTGTGTGTGTGTTTGTGTGCCACAGATAATGCATAGAGCACAGAGGAGAACTTGAGGGAATTTGATTTTTCCCTTCACCTTGTGAGACTCAGGTGTTGAACTCAGGTTATTGAGGTTTTCAGTGGATACCTTTACAGTCTGAGCCATCATGCTGAACCCTTTTTTTCTTAATTTCTATAATTAGTTACTGGGAATCTATTGCTGCACAGATTTGTTTTTAACGTTTTATTTTTGATACTTTCAAATAAAATATAATTGTATTACTTCTTCCCTCCCATGTCTTCCTCCAATGTTTCATTGCCCTCTCCTCTCCCTCCCTCTGACTAATGTCCTTTTATTCTTTGACAGAAATTTTGATGCACCCACAACCACAACATACACACATTACAAACATCTACATACAATAAGAAGTGTCTGTTCAGTGTGCCTTGTGTATATATAATTTTAAGGCTGACCAGTGTGTATTGGAAACCAAACAGGGCTTAATCCAATGCAGAAGCTAATTCTTCCTCTCTCAATAGTCAACACTTATTTCTAGTTTTTCAAAGGGAAATAGCCATAATTTTATTATTTATATAATTTTAGTAAAAAATACAAAGAGCAATGAAAGTGTGAAGCAAGGAAAAGAAAAGCTCATGTGACAGTTCCTCTGCTGGTGTAATCCACTACCATCTAGACAGAGAGAATCTTGGACATGTTCCCTGGAGCAACATTTAGACTGGATGTCTTATAATCCTTAATACATTTGTTTCAAGGTGTGATAGTATAGCATTTTCTTTAGCCATGTTACTTCCCAGAGACATCTTGCTGCTTGGACAGTCACCCAAAGTTCCTCTGTCCAGTTGGGGCATTCATCTTCGGCCTACAGATCCATAGTATCCAGCAGACTTTCCCACAAAGCAGGAAATTTCAAAGGCAGTTGCAGCTATGTTGGCAGTTTGTCAGTCACTTTCTTCTGTGTCCTGCAGAGCATCTCACAGACTCTTTCATGAAGCAGGAACCGTGAATGATCATCTCACCTTTAGGCAAGTTCAGCAGTCATTTCTCTGTGGGTTCTGCATGTCCAGTTTTTACAGCGTACCATGAAGTAGTCCAGGCAAGAGCAGTTTCTTACCCAAATGGTTAACCAACTCCATAAGGAGCCTTTGCAATGCCCATAATCCTTTTGAAGTAGCTTGGTGCTTTCAGGAGCAGATACATCTGACCATCACAAAAAGTCTTAAGTTCTTAAACATTTTAAATGTCATATTCTGTAGCCTTTGAAAGGTTTGAAGAATGCCTATCCATCTGAAATATATCTCTGTACATCTAGAAAATCTAAAAAACATGACTACTGATTATCTATTAACCTGTATTTCTTAATTATTACATTTCTAAATGAGCTACACAATCACAATACTTTAATCAAGATCAGAAATACATATACATATAACAAGATTGACCTTAAATGTATATCAATAAACCAAGATCCTTCAATGCAAATATCTATAGCATATCCTGAATATGGGTGTAGTTTTGTCCATACTGCTTCCTGCTGTTTGGGGGTGTTATTAATCAGGTCTTTTATGGTGTACCCTGTGTGCTAGAGTCATCTTAGTCAGCAGTTGGGTGACGTCTGGAAACAATTCACAGGTTCTCATCCTCTGTGATGAACAAGAGAAGAACCTCTTCTCCCAGACAACATATCCTTAGATCCAAATTTGGAAGTCCTGATACCTTTATAATATACATGCTGGTTTAGCTTAGCAGCCCATACAATGAAATGTCTCTCTGTACTTAGCTTCTTCACAGTCAAAAAATTTAAAGAAAACACAATAATTCACATAATCCAGACTCTCTATGAATAATCTGTTTTCACGTGGCTTATTTTTCTTTAATGTTTTAAACATATGATTATCTGTACTCTGTTTCTTTAAAGACATTATCTTTTTTAAATTATTAACTTTATTTTATGACTCTCTATAAAGGCTATTGGCTATATGATTTCCTACAGCAAAAAAGAAGAGTAATAGGAGATGTCTTAGTAAGAACAGTTGTCTACAAGCACGAGGGCCTTAATTCAAATTCCCCATACACAGAGAGAAAAGCCGCTGTGGATGGGTGTGTGTGTAACCCCACTTTGTGTGATGAGAGACAGACAGATCTCTAGAGTTTACTGTCTATCCAGTATAGCCTATATCACCAGCTTTAGTTTAAATATAAGAGGCCCTATATCAAAGTAACAGAAGACTTTGGAAGTCCTATTTTGGCCTCCATGTGTGGGCACAATTGATAGAAATATACTAAGCAAAGAATCAGTTTATATGTTAATCTGGATCTCAGAAATGATTCTAAGTGGAAATATTCAAAGTTATAAAGAACGGTCTTTAGTACATTTTGTGTCTCGGCTTGTGTGTGCTCATTTTACTAAGATATTTATACTTCTGTGTGATTTTCCTATGTACATTATCCACATAAAAATTTTTAAAGAAGTTATGTATGCTCTTGTTCAGAATTGATTTTCCACAGTGTGATAACAAATCTCTAACATTGAATTGGCTTGCTACATCTTTAATCCTAGTTACAACTTAGAAGCTGCAGCAACACAAATCCATACCTACTTGTTGACATATCTTCAGTGAAGAGGAAAATGCTTAGTTGATCTATAATTAACCATTAATTGAACTATGTATATTTTTTAAAGAATATATTTAGTTAAAAAAAACCTTCCTTCAAATACATTTTGGTCATTTTCTTTCCTTTCCTAAAACTCCACCAATCTTTCAAACATGTTTAGCAAGACAACTTCATGTTTATTCCTCCCACCCCACTGTGTGTGTCTACCTTTGATTCTTTGTTGCTCTCTCCCAGAAATCCATCTCTCTCTCTCTCTCCTCTCTCTGTCTCTTACACACACACACACACACACACACACACACACACACACACACAATTGATCAGGAATAACAACAAGGAGAACATGAAAAATACAGAGAAAAAAGACAAACCAAAACAGAGGGAAAAAAAGAAAATCCGTAAGACAAAAATAATAAATAAGCACACACCCCCACACACAAAAGCACACAAATCCATAGAGCCGTTTTTGTATTGGCTAACTTTTCTTGTGCATGGTGCTTGAATTGTAGTGTGATTGATGTACTCTGTCACATTCTACTGGAGAGGACTAATTTTTGATTTTCCAGCAGGTATCAATTGCAAATAGCTTCTTGGTAAGGGATGAAACATTATTTATACTTTTCATTCTCCATGCTGAGCTTTTGCTGAGTTATAACTTTTCAGAACTTGTGCATATTGTCATAGTCTCCATGATTTCATACGCTTGTCAGTCCTGCTGTATCTCAGAGACCGTTTCTTTATAGCCATCTTCTGGCTCTTGCAATCTTTCAATCTCATCTTTTGTGTAGAGCTCTGTGTTTTGGAGGAGGGAGTTTTTTTTTTTAAAAAAAAACATCCCATTTAGAACTTAGTTCTCCAAAGAGACTCAGTAATGTTGTAAAATTGTAGATCTCATTGTTAAGTACCTCCTGTTGCAAGAAGAAGCTTCTCTGATGAGGTATGAGTGGCTATAGCCATATGTCATTAAAAAGTTTTATTACTGTGTTATTTAGCAGCATAATAGTAATAGGTTTTCTCTTAACCCACGATCTACCTAACCTAAGTTTCTTGGCCACTGTATAAGCGCCATGTACGGACTGCATCTCATGCAGTGGACCTTAAATCAATAAAAAGATGTTATGTTACCCCCACACATTTGCAGCACTATTGTTCCTGGGTATCTTGCAAGCTCTCTTGTAGTCCATCATGGCCACATATTGAGAAAAAAAGCATTTGTTCATCAACTGAAGAATGGATAGTGAAAATACAATATGTTCACAGAACACAATATTATTTAACTCTTAAAAAACATGAAATCCAGGTGGCAGTGGTGCACACCTTCAATCCCAGCATTCCAGAGGAAGAGGTAGGTGGATATCTTTGAGTATGAGGCCAGTGTTTTATACAGAGCTAATTCTAGGACAGTCAAAGCTATACAAAATAACTGCCTCAAAAATAAAAGAAGAAGAAAGAAAGAAAAGTGAAAGAAAAATTATGAATTTTTCAGGAAATAAAGCAAGACACAATCATGCTAAGTGAGGGAACTGAGACACAAAAAGACAAAAGTTACATGTTTGGTTTTATATGTGGATGTTTTATTATATCTAAAGATCCTGAAGAAGCTATACAGAAGGAGGAGTGATATTAGGAGGAAAGGGGCTAAGGCCATGATGGGGAAGCCCACAGAAACAGTTGACCTGAGCTAGTGGAAGCTCACTGACTCTGGACTGACAGCTAGGGAACCTGAATAGCACTGAACTAGGCCCTCTGATGTGGGTGACAGTTGTTTGTCTTGGACAGTTTGTAGGGCCACTAGTAATGGAAAAAGTATTTATCCCTAGTGTATGAACTGACTCTTTAGATCCCATTCCTTTTGGAAGGATACATTGCTCTGTCTAATTATAGGATGGAGGTCCATCGTCCTGCCTCAAGTGATGTTACAGACTTTGTTAACTCCCCATAGGAGGCCTCAACCTCCCTGAGGAGTGGATCAGGGGTTGTGAGTGGGGAGTAAATGGGGGGAGTGAGAGAATGGGAAAAAGAAGATATTGGGATTGATATGTAAAATAAGATTTTTTTTTTTACCAATGAAAGCTACACAGAAACCTACTATTGCATAAGCTAGCTAAATTATACACATAAATGAAAGGAACATAGACGAAGCCATCTAATAATATGGAAGCAGTGCTAAACGTCTTATGCCACCAAGCAAAATCTCCAGTGCCAGAAATGGGTTGTATTGAAGAACAAAGGATTCATCTAATATCTGTGCCTATAGCTGATTCTCTCCATTACCTGATTTTAAGTTACTTTTGTTGAAATCACAAGTCACTCATATCAGGGAACATGGAGGTTTTGAGGTGGTGCCAACTCAGAAGTTTCACCCTTAATTCATGGTGTTACAGGGTATATTGGATGCTGCCAGAGAAGAATGTTGATCAACAGTTTCATCCAGCTACAAAGCCTGTTACTTAAAAATGCAGTGTCAAAATAATACTATAATGAATTTACTGGATACTGTGATTTTATTAGAATTTTTGTCTTAGGGATGTTGCAAAACTTACAGAATCATTTTAAAGCATTCCAGCAATAATCATATTAAAAACATGTTTTAAAAAGCACATGATGCTTAGGTTTAGCATATGTTCATCATTCTCTATTTTCTTTTTCCTCACTCAATATTAATTTTACACTTAAAATGGAGTTAGGATTTTTGGATGTTAATATATCTGAATTCTCAGAATCTGTACTTTTGCATAAAGGATGGGAAAGACTGTGCAAGAAAACCCCAGCTGATAAAACATTAGAATCATTGCCATGTAGATTTTCTATTCTGCATTTAAAACCTTCTCTATTTCAACTCTCTAGACTTATCCTGTATATACACATAGGGTTTGATCACTCCAAGAGAGAAGTCTGGCACATTGTATGATTGGATGAGCATCCATGTGTGAAGTGTTGTATATGATCAGAGCATGAAAAGGATATTTCTGAATCTTGGTCAGGTGCCAAGGTGTTTCAAGCCTCGAATACAATTTTCCCATGCAAACACATTATACACAACAAACTCAGCCCCATCTCTATGATTTATAATCTTTTTGGCTACAAGAAGGAAGGGATATTTTGAGTTTGTGTATACTTAGGGGAGGTAGTCGACTCATATTTTAAAATGTTTTATATTTTGGAAATCATCCCACTGCCAGATCTGGGCTTGGTGAAGATCTTTTCCTACTCTGTAGGCTGATGTTTTATCCTGTTCACTGTGTCCTTTGCCTCACAGAAGCTTCTCAGTTCCAGGAGGTTCCATTTATTGATTGTTGCTATAAGTGACTGTACTACTGGTGTTATATTTAAAAAGTGGTCCCATGCCAATGTATTCAAGGTTATTTCCCACATTCTCTTCTTTCAGGTTCAGTGTAACTGGATTTATGTTGATGTGTTTGATCCATTTGGGCTTGAGTTTTTACATGGTGATAGCTATGGATTCATTTGCATTCTTCTACATGTAAACATCTGGATATGCCAGCATCATTTATTGAAGATGCTTTCTTTTTCCATTGTACAGTTTTGGCTTCTTTGTCCAAAATCAGATGTTTATAGGTGTAATGTCAGAGGCTTCAATTCGATTCCGTTGGTATGTCTTTATGCCAGTACCAAGTTGTTTTTATTATTATATCGCTATAGTAGAACATGAAGTCAGAAAGGTGATGCTCCAGAAGTTCCTTTATTGTTCAGGATTGCTTAAATCAGATCCCCATGATAATATGTACAATAATGAATCACAAGGATTTGGCACACTGAAATTTAGGTAGCATTCTCATGCCTCACATATGTACACACAGAGCATAAGGGTGTCCTAAATTTGCTGAAAGTATACAGAACTGCATTTCATAATAGTAGAAAATTGTCTAGCCTTTAGGTGATACATATTTCTAATGAACTCATAACTCTACTTTTCTTGTTAAGTTTCATTTTCAATTAAATAAAGCTGAGAAAAATCATAATGAATTTCTACCCTTGAAAACTTGAAATAAATTTAAATTTAGTATTTATTCTGGTTATATGAAGCATGAAGAACCAGTGTTAATATACAATATTATAAATATTTAGTATATTCAAGACAACAGTGAGGACCCTAAGAGAGACATACATTGATCTAATGTACATGGGAAGTAGAAAAAGACAAGATCTCCTGAGTAAATTAGGAGCATGGTGATGGTGGGAGGGGATAAAAAGGGGAAGGGAGAGAAAGGGAGGGGAGCAGAGAAAAATGTATAGCCCAATAAAATCAATAAAAAAGAAAGATATAAAACAGCAATGAATATCTAGATTCCAAAGTTTTAATGATATATTTTTGGTAAATCTCAGGCCATCAAAAGTGGAAAATTTATTTGTAGGTACAAGATAATGTACTGGGACAGTCAACTCCTGAATCATTAAAATCTTCAATATATAAATTCTCACAACTGAAGAATCATCAATCCCTTTCTTCTATTCTGTTCCGCTGATGTATTTAAGTATTTGAACAGACATCTATTAAGCAATCTTGTTCCACAGATTCAAGCTTTCCAAGACACTATGGTTCTGTCCCCTCATGTGCCTAATGAGTAAAATTTTCCTGTGTGCAGTCATCAATTCATTTTTTTGTGTTTTCAAAGTAAAGCAAAGATGCCAATAAACTAAAAATTCTACAGATATTGTTCTCAGTGTGTCATTGACAATTAAATATGTGCTATCTGCGGTTGTGCTTTGAATACTTGAAAAGACCAGCAACTTAGTCATATCGGATCATTGTATAAGATACCTGAGAAAAAAAGGTTTATGTATGCATATTAAGCATTTTCTCATCACAATTGTCAATCTTTTTGTATCTATTTCTTTCAAACTAGAATATGAAAATCTATTGACTTTAAAGAGCCCCCTGAATCTACTCAAATGCAGTTTTATATGAGTAAAAAATAAAACCATGCTTGTCTTACACAGAGCTGAGAGACAGAATTTCTCAGCATTAGCACAGCTTCATGTTTAATTTGGAAATCTATTATTACCATCATTCTTTACACACATAACTAAGAAAGTCCAGAGCAGTTAAGTAACTTTCTAAAATCACACAGTTAATATGATTTAGAGCTGGGATTTTAATAAAAATATCGGTTTCCTCCATTTAGTCTTTTATTGGACTGTAAATACAGCAAAGGTCTTCCATGCACTGAAGGTCTAAAACTGGAAAATTATGTAAGACCTGCTAGGAAGATACATTTCTTATCTGGTGAAGCAAATGAGTCTGAAAAAAATGAATTAAAAAAACAAAACAAAACAAAACAACAACAACAAAAAAACCCATGCTGGCTATCCCTGAAGCCAGCTGTATTTCTGGTTTTGTGAGGGTCACTAAGTTCATAAGCAATCAAGGTATGTTTCCTAATGTGCTTTTTTTTAAAAAAAAAAATAATACTTGAGTTATAGTAACTGGACTTCTTTTTCCTCTGAAAATTGGGGTCAGGGTGTTTTAGAAGTTAACCTGGAGCTCCGTGAGAGCTGTAGGTGGCAGATGTTGCAAGGTCTCCTAGATCACTACACAGGCATTGGCTTGTACTTTAGTGCATTTGGAAACATTCCCGGATTTTTAAAGGCATAGAATGATCTGCTGTATGTTTCCTTAAAAAACAAAACAAAAAACCATCTCTTGGAACGAGGAATTGAAATGTGGAATAAAATAGTCAATGGAAAGAAGAATCTGGGTTAGAGGGCTTAATAATTCATTAGGCAGGAGATATTATAATATGGATCAGTGTAGTTTCAGGAGCAGTACTGGAAGTTCAAGCTGGAAGTATGGGCTTAATAATTCATTAGTCAGGAGATATTATAATATGGATCAGTGTAGTTTCAGCAGAAGTACTGGAAGTTCAAGCTGGAAGTATGGGCTTTCCTGTTGGCTTACGTCCCATATGAGAAAATAAACAATCTGAGTTAACTCCAAGGATCTTAGTTTGAGAAAAAAGAAGTTATGGAATTGTCACTAATTGAAATGGAGAATATATGAGCAGTATTTAGAGAGAAGTTCAGGACTGAAAAACAAATAGAAAGAAGGGTGTCAATAGTTTTGAACGCTGGGTAATGACCCTCAATAATGAAGGATGGAAAAAGAATCTGATACTGCTTCTTCATGATGGAGAAGTTGTGAGAGCTGATTCAATGCACAATGAGGCAAGTGCAGTTGGACATAATAACTGACTAGTGGGAATATGGAAATAGCAAAGGATGTCAACTTTTCAAGAATACTGCCTTTGAGAACTATGACAACATTGTACTTAGGGAAGTACATATGATTGGGGATTTTCAAGTGCAGTTTTATCAAAATGGAAATTCTTTTTAAAAAATAACATTTCACTACTCTGTATTTACATTGGATATGTATGTAAGTACAATGGATATGGCTGTGATTTAACTTTGAGATGTGAAATATTCCCTTGATTCTTCATACAACTGTTTATCTCAGGATGAGGCAAATCAGGAAAACAATGGCAACCAACATGACTTGTTCAACTTACTGAATTATAATAAAATAAACTGTTTTGGCTCTTATACACATGATTAAAATAGTGAAACGAAGAAACTGTGGAGCCATCTACTATTTTCTCCCCGTTCCATGTTTTCTGAAGCCTTGGCACCATGCAAAGTGTTTGCCATCAACTGGCAACAGGTTTTTTGTTTGTTTGTTTTCTTGTTTTTAGAAAAAGAATAACGATCCATTAAGGCCGTACTGCTTTGCCTTGGCTGTATGAGCTCTTTCTTCACTGTCATTTTGTGAGGTTTCCTTTACCTGATGCAAGAATATTTCATGCTACATCTCCCTAAAGTTTCTTTAGTGAATTTAGTATGCTAAGGTTCAGTGCTGGCAATTTTAAAGCTGATACATGATAATTTTTAAATAATTCTTACTGTAATGTAAAGACCAGCAGCTGAACCAATAGTATTTATCTTCTTCCAGAGTAAAATAGTTCACACAGTTTAGGAAGGACCATGACCACCCAAATTTAAGTTTTATTCACAAATTTATCACTCCAAGTGACTATCATGTGGCTAAACGTCAGACAAATGATGTAGATAGAGTGAGTTTTCTGGAAATCAACCTGACTTTTCTTTGAATTATTTTGTTCACATGGAAAAACCTTTTACTCCTGAGTTTCTAGCCTATAAAGTCCTGTTTGAATAAGAAATATATATTTAATTTATGGATATTATTATTTGTGTATATTTTAATATATAGCTAATTCATATCGTATGTTATGATTTTTACCATCATACACATAGCATTGGAAGTTAGAGCAACATCGCCTTCATTTAATTATGGCTTTTATATAAAATAACAGGCATTATATCATCTTTTTCACATTCATAATTTAATAATCTCTTTTAAAATTATTTAAAATGTATATACAATACGGAATACATGTAGGAAGAAGCTGCTTGTTCATCCCGTCTGCCCAGAACCAAAATAACCACACAGAAAACTGTATTAATTAAATCACTGCTTGGCCCATTAGCTCTAACTTCTTATTGGCTAATTCTTACATCTTAATTTAACCATCTCAATTAATTTTTGCATCACCATGAGGTTGTGGCCTACTAGCAAAGTTTCATCATGTCTATGTCCAGCGGTGGAGCCTCCATGGCGTCTTTTACCTCCACCTTTCTTTCTCCCAGCATTCAGTCCAGTCCTCCCAGCCTACCTAAGTTCTGCCCTATCAACAGGCCAAGGCAGTTTCTTTATTCATTAATGATAATCACAGCACACAGAGGGGACTTCACATCAAATATATATATATATATATATTAGAATGAAGCACTCTAGCCTGTTCTGACATTAAAATAAGACATTGGCAACATCAAAATAATAAACTCTAAGTTGACGTTAAGCATGATCTATTTCTCGAGATCTAGTACTTAGGATCACTTGCTGTAGTTTCTCCTTGGGTTGCCAAAAATGACATCTTTCCCTCAGTGTGAAGTTATGCCAGCCATGAGATACTATACTGAATTTGCTTGTTCATTCACATTGACACACAGCTTACCCCTACTTAAAGACAAATGTCATTTCTGTGAAGACTTGTCATTTAGTCACTTGTCTAGGAAGGATTTCTTCTCTGTGGGGTATTATTGTCTGCAGTGGACTGCTTCCAGCTCACCGCATGGCAGCTTCTGCATCAGTTTCAATGAGTCATTTTTTAATTAAAGACATTATGTTTTAGCGCTGTCTTAATTTTGCAGAATTGCAAAGAAGGTACAGAGAGTGTCTACATGCCTCTTTTCCAAAAACCACATAACTTCTGTTATCTACATCACAAACAGCAGCATCCATGCACAGATGAGCTCCCAGAGACTGTGACAGAATGCACAGATAGGGTCCAGAGCTGAGAGGGGCAATGGGAAGGAGACCACATCCCTCATCCAGAACTATATTCAATTGATAACTGCACACAAAGGAAAACTTAGCTCTCCCCATTGGAGTCTAACTGGGTATACAAACCACTTGTAAGATCAGAACAAAGCAAAACAAACTCAGTGGACTTTTTTTGGAGGGTCTTTGTCTCATAATGCATTGTCAGGGCTTGTTCCCACTCATAGATCATTTTATATTTATTATGATTTCTGGTTTTGCTTTTTTAAGGGGTTTCGATATGTCTCTTTTTCTATGTGTATTTCTTGAACTATTTCTTTGTCTCTTTTTTCTGCTTTGTTTTATTCTAGTTTATTTGCTTTTATTTATTATTATTATTATTATTATTATTACATGCCTGTTTGAATTATAATATGAGACAGAAAGAAAAGGTATGATTTGGGGCAGATGAGAAACAGACAAATCTGGGAAGAACTGAGAGAGATCCATAGTCAGAATATACTTATTAAAAAATCTACTTGCAATAAAATAAATAATTATCCTATACTGTGATTTTTTTTATGTGTGAGTATGCTGACATTTTCTTAGAAAGGACATTTATGATTTTCATTGCTGCACTGATCCTCCTAGCTTTGAATAACCTGGAGACAGGAATTGTCAGCCAATATGGCTCCTTCAGTGGCAAAGCTGTTATGGACATTTCATAAGCCCTCAGATAACTCTTCAGCTTAAAGGCCATCCTAGCTATAACCAGGATTGCAGCTCTAGGATTCTTTATTTAACTCCCTATTGCAGCAGGTAACCTGGACCAACATTTAAAGCAAAGCACAGTGAGTTTTAGATAACTATAAAGTTATATCAACCATATCACTCAAGAGGGGAAGGAGAGAACGCCCTTAGGAACGCAGTGCGATGTGTCCAATTGGTAGACTGAAATGATATACATCAGTTGGTATACATACAATGCTTCTCTGACACTTCATACCTATTGTGACCCCTCCCTTGAAGGCTATATTATAGGGCTGTGAAACTAACTTTTGGGAGTTAGCCAGGAAGCATCCTGCTGGACTGTCCCCTGGTATTTCGACATGTGGCTGAGCAAAAGACTTCTGTGAAGTGCTCCTTTCTTTGCCTCCTTGTGGTTCTTATCATAAATGGAGCAGGCTGCTTGGTCACAAGAAGAGATGAGGTATCAGACATCAGCAGTGGTTGCAGGAGAGACGTCAAAGAGGTGCTGAGTGGCCAGTGACAGAAGCAGCCAGGAGCAAATGCAACAGAGGTGACTTAGGCAGTGGAAGTACAGAAAGGGTGAGAGAATTCAGAGAGCCAAGACCACTGAATGTGGAAGGTGGTAAGCAAAGGATTGCAGGCTCCTGCCTAAGCACTGCCAAGGTTTAAATAAAGGCACAGCATTCTGGCATCCACAGCTTAGAAGCTGCAATGCGAGCTGGCACTGAAAGTTGCTGACTGCTGAAGATGATAGCTGCTACTTTGAGCCAAGAGTTCTGGCACTCAGAAGCCAGAACCATAAACTCCAATGTTAGTACCCAGCATATAAGGCTTGGCACAGAAGTCTCTACTTCTCAAGGCCTGGAGTTAAAAGCTTCTGTCTGAGTAGTCAGCTAGGCCTGTAAATCTTTGGCATGAAAGGACCCATGACTACCATGGCTAAAAAAACATATTCTTTATGTATTACTGATTTATACCAAAAATAGAACAGCAGGACTCCAGTCAGATTCTAAGTAACACTGGTGGTTCATTTTATTATAGCACTGATCATACTCAGTTATCTGATTGTAATATTATGTAATCTGCATATTTGCCTAGTGAAGGATATATTGATTACCTTCAATGTTTAGCAATACTAAATAAAATTTGTATATATGTCCATGTGTATATGTTGTCTGAACATAAGTTTATAACTCATTTGGCTAAATACTAAGGAACATGATTGCTGGGTAGATTTTGTCAATGTGTGTTTAGTTTCATGAAAGTCATGACAGCATCCTCAAAAGTGGCTGTACCATTTTACATCCCCATCAGCATGACTGAGATTTCCTGGGGCTGCACATGCTCGCCAGCAGATGCTGAATAAGACTGGCAGCTCTCTTGGGGATTCTATTACCAGAAAAGTCACTGATGATGAGCAAGATTGTGGCTTAGGGGAAAATAAACACAGACTTTGCAGTGGAAAAGGTTAACGATGAGTATCAATTGCCTTCCGACGACTAACTGCAGCAGCAGGGGCCATAATTTGCTTCACTGGTCTTCTTCTACTATTTTGCTTTGTGACAATAAATGCCCACAGAAATCTCGAAGGAGCAGTTTCTTGAACATACATGACAAAGTGGTTCTAAGCACAGAGAAGGGAGAAATTATACCAATAAAATTTTGTGCTGCTTGGATCTTCCTTCACAGAGGGATTTGCTCCCAGTTATAACTGTTTTACTATTTTATATACTCACATTTTGTAGGTCAATAGTAGCATGGAAACATTGATTTAATTTATGCTATTCTGTTGACAAAGCAATTGTAGCAAATTTCATATTTTAATTCATTATTTTTGATATTCCTATATATCCTATATATAAAGTATCCATATTTGTGTTTTTTCCTGCCATTTTTCCTGCTTTTCTGTTTCTTCCTGAGGTTGACACAATCACTTAATTACTTGATTGCATAGTCAATAATGGATTTTAATCACTATGTGTTTTGAAAATGTTTCCACCCATATTCCACCCATAAGACATTCACTTAGTCTTTTAATGTGTTATATTTTTGAAAAAGAGAGAGCTTTAATACATAGCAGTATCTAATGTTTCTGATTAAACATGGTATATCTTGGGTATTCTTTAAGAAATCCTGTGTATTCCAAATTAATGAAGAAAGTCTCTTCAGAAATTTCTAAGGATACATCGTCGTGTAATCCATTACTCCATATTTCACTTAGAAAATATATGGAGTTTATATTCTGGGAAGAGAATGAAGTAGGGGTACCTTTTAAATCCCTTTGGTCAATCAACTTTAAAAAGTTCAATCCTTCTTCTTCACACTAATTGTTAATATGAATTAAACTAAAAAAATCTCAGTATATGACAGAACACTTTTCTTGTTCAAACTTCACGTCAATACACTGTCTACATTATTTTACAGATATAGACATTATTTTCTCTGTGTTTTAATATACTTTTTCTCCTAATGCTCATTTTTATTCTTTCACAATTTCTTGTAAAATTATCATTGAGTTTGTTATTACTACAAATAAGTTATAATGACATCTTCTGAGTGTGAAACACTGCAAAAAATTTACTGTAGACAATTGATAGGTACATAAATAAATGTAGATGGACAGTCATTTAGTTTCCTCATATCATTATTGCTGATAAAATGAAAGATATAGATTTTCTTTAGTTAAAAAAAACAGCTCATGAAGAAGCAATAGAGCATAGATCAAATAAATACCCCAGCGATGATCAATATCAATATACTTCATCCAAATGAAATTTTTAAGCAAATGCCCTAGCCTAGTTTCATATTTCAGTTACTCACACTTCAGATGCACCAGTTGCCAAAATCCTAACTAAGCAGGATTAATATTTCAGCTTTTCAAATATTCAAATACTTTATTATTATTCTAATAGATTGTTGTTAATACTGTGGGGGTGTTTTGTGTATGTTCATATTCGATTGAAAGAAAGTCAGAGGAACAGGAAAGAAAAGAGAGAATTCTTTTCATCTTCAGCTTTAACCATTCTATTAATGAAAAATACAGTGATTACAAAAGTATATTGCTCACAGCTAACACTCAAATCCAAATCTTAGAACATTGTCTTCAAAGTATAATGTAACAGTTACTGTAGAATGCATTCTCAAATCCCAAGGCAAGAATGACAAATTATCAAATGTCGTTGACATAAACTGAATTTAAAAATAATAGATAACATTGAGGAAGCTTGTCAGATATGAGCACTAGGAAAGATAATGCAGGCCTCACTGTAAAAAGATATCGACGACTCTCAGGGAGAGAGAAATTCAAACCTTTGGTCTGTTGGAAGAAAATGTGCAAGTAAACTAGAGAAATAGAAGACACATCTCAGAGTAATTCTTGACTCATCAAAAGGGAACTTAAAACCATGATATTAATGCAGAAAGTGTTCTATTAGTTTTAATGTACATCATTTAGGTAGAAGAAAACGACCTAAAATATTTTGCTTTGTACAATTTGAATCAATCACAAAAATGGTAGTAAAGTACACACTAAGACACTGAAAATAGAAACAAGAGAAACTATATTCATTTCCAATTACACACAAAACAGCTCTGTTGAGAAATATGCTACAAATATTGAAGATATTAAAATTACCTCAGACTCCTGCTAAATAATAAACAAACAGAGATTGAGGGATTAATAATTTGAAAAAAATATTTATATGCAATATTTAAAAATAATAAACTGAGTGTTTATAATGTGATGTATTCCTGTTATTAAAAAATAGACAAAAATAAATCATGGAAAATTTGAATACACAACAGATGGCCTCTTAGGTAGCAAAAAATCTTAGATACTGAAAACTAAAAGTTGTGTGGATAGGGTACAATACGGAATTGAGCCTCTGGTGAATAATTATGAGAAGAAAATTATGTAAACAAAAAGAACCCAAAAATATATGTAGTCTGCATTATATTCTAAGTCACTTAGAATTGAAAAACTAGGAAAAATTAACACAATAAAAACAAAGTACTATAGAAATGTATTTAATATGCTTGGGCCATTTAAACGGGTTTCATTGGCCTCCGAGTCCAAATTCCCTTGTGTAAGTGGAAATTGACTTGAACAATAAGCATCTGCTTCTTGCCCCAGCCAGTCTGGACTAATTTTTGGCAACTCTCTTCCTGGAATTGCACACATGTGGAAATTCTTTCAACTCCACAAACGTCTGATTTAGAGGACCTCTGTCTGGATTCTAACACACGCAGACTTTGCTTATTGTGATTTCAGCTTGTTTCCTACGCATTTTCAGATGGCTACTGTGTATTGCTCTTCAAGCCATCTTAAATAACTCATGTGGAATCCTCACAATTCTGCAGTTCTGTGTCTTATTATGGTACTAATATTTTAACAAAAATAATATTCACTTAAAGACAAATATGGCCCTTGATTGTCACTATCTCTGCACGTGCCTCCAACAGGGATTAAACACCCAAGAAGTTAACAATTCAACAAATGTTCAAACACCTTGTGATTTAAAGAACACATATGCTTGGGGCTGTGGAGATAGCTCAGCAGTTGCAGAGGATCCTTGTCGTCTTAGTGCCTAGAAGAAGAGATTGCTTCCAATTACCCATAACTCTAGCTCCAGGAAATTCCATGCCTCTACCCTCCTCAGACATCTGTATTCATGGACAGACACGTACACACACACACACACACACACACACACACACACACACACACATACAGAGAGAAAGGGGGGGAAGAGATAACTCTTTCCTTGTTCTCCATCTCTGTCCTTCCTCCATCTCAACTATCCCATTCCCTCTAGTTCTTTCCCCTTCTCTCCTCCTTCTCCCCTTCCACCTCCTTCACCCCAACCCCCATGCTCCCAATTTTCTCTGAAGATCTTGTCTACTTCCCCTTCCAAGGGGGAATCTATGCAAGTTTCTCTTAGAGTTCTTCTTGTTACTTAGCTTCTCTAGGGTCATGGGCTTATAGGCTCCTTATCCTTTGCTTTACAGCTAGTATTCATCTGTGAGTGAGTACATACCATGATCATCTTTCTGGTTCTGGGTTACCTCACTCAGGATGTTTTTTTCTAGTTCCACTGGTTTGCAAGCAAATTTCAAGATGTCACTGGTTTTTTTTTTTTTCTGCAGAGTAGTACTCCATTGCATTAATGCATCACATTTTCTTTATCCATTCTTCAGTTGAGGGGCATCTAGGTTGGTTCCAGGTTCTGGCTATTATGAATAATACTGCTTTGAACATAGGACCAAGCTAGGCCCTCTAAATATGTGTGACAGATGTATGGCTGGGGCAGACTGTGGGGCCACTGGCAATGAGACTAGGATTTGTCCCTACTGCTTGTTTTCACTTTTTGGAACCCAGTTTCTCAGGAGGGATACCTTGCTCAGACTAGATATAGTAGGGAGAGCCTTGGTCCTGTCTCAAAGCAGTGCTCTAGTCTAGTGCTCTTTGACTCCCCATGGGAAGCCTTAGCCCTCTCTGAGGAGAGGATGGGGAGTGGGATGGAGGGTGGGAGTGGGGGAATATGGAGGGAGCAAGAGTAGGGGAGGGAGTGTGAAATGATTTGGCATGTGAAAATGAGAAAAGATAGTCTTTTTAAAAAATTAAAATTAAAAATAATGCTTCATCATGAAGCCATAATTTTATAAAATCTAGGCATGAGTATGTGATTAACAAAAAAATTTAGAAGCGCAAAAGCTTTGCTAAATATCCACTTTAATTATGGAATTAAGAATGGAGTCAATGCTGGTCATTGATTTGAGCATTTATTTTTCCACAAACTGGAAGGTCAAACTTTTTTTCCTCTAAGTTTTGATTAAAATATACTTGTTAGATTTCTCTTCCTATTTTCTTGCCTTTGTCTTCAAATTACAAAAGAAAGAAAGTATTACATGTGCTGAATGATGAAAATGGCTAAACTTTTAGTTTTTGTTTTTGTCTGTAAGTGAACCTGTCGTGCTTTTTTCTGTGTTATGACTGAAGATGGTGGGCTATGTTAAAGGGATACCTGCAGTCAACCTCATGGTAAGCGTCACTCATAGTGATTACAGATGTTCGTCTCTAAAAATGCAGGGCTAAAAATGTCAGATAATGATTTCAAAACATATGTCACACTAAATCAACACACATAAAATTAGTACTCCTAACAAATATTAATTATTCAAATAACCTAAAACTAGCATATAGGTTATTTAGTTTTAATGTGTTTTAACATTTTTTTAAAAAGTTTCCTATGGTCTTTAAGGATTTTCTGGAGAGAGGAATTGAGAGATTATAATAAGTATTAGTAACACAATGAATCTGTTTGAAAAACAGGCTTATACTTTGGAAGAGCAGTCCAAAACTAGAGTGTAAGGACTTAATTTAGTTTGTGCAATGAAGGGTGGTAGCAACACAAGAGTTTATTTTTATTTTTTATTTTAAATTTTTTTATTCATTTCACATACCAATAACAGTTCCCCCTCCGTCCTCTCTTTCCAGTTTTCCCACCTCCCCCTGACTCTACCGTGTAGCACAAATAATAAAAACCCAGAGACAGATATTAGGGTTAAGCGTGAAGATCAGAAAATCAAAGCTGCCAAGCCACTAGAGAACTCTTCCCTCTATGAAATCCTCAGTCTGAAAGAGAACTAATTCCTGTGTCATCCCACTTTATACTCCTCTCTAGTGCTGGGATTATAGGCGTGTGACTCCATAGAACAGAGATTTAAGCTGTGACCTATCACATCTGGTTTTGAACTCACAAAGATCCATCTCTGGATTTCTATTATTAGTGCTACATTACCCCCTATCTACTGCCCTGAAAGAGTAAGACCTCTCATGGGGAGACAATAAAGCCTGGTACATCAAGTTGAGGGAGGACAAGCCCCTTGGCCCTGTGTTGAGGCTGAGCAAGTCATCCCATCATAGGGAATTGTCTCCAAAAAACAAGCTCATACACCAGGGACAGATCCTGGTTCCATTGGCAGGGGCCCACTCCTAACAATAATGGAGCGGCTTCCTGAACTGGCCTCCTCTAATTAGATTGGTGACTACCATAATTGTTATCATAGAACCTCCATAGAGTTACTGTTGTAAGCAGATGAAGAGATCCACATCCAGGCACCAGGCCAACCTCTGGGAGTCCATTCAAAGAGGGAGGGAGGAGGGATTACATGAGCTAGGTGGGTCAAGATCATGACCAAGAAACCCACAGAGACATCTGACCCAAGTTGTCTAACCTAACAGACTGTGGACCAACAGCCTGGGAGGCTACATGGGATTGAAATCGCAGGAGTTTAATGAAGAAATGGACAGCAGGGATAATGGAAGGATTTGTTTGATCCATTTAAGCACATGTAGGGTAGGAAGCAATTCTGTGCTTTCTGCCAAGGGTCTTATCAGTTCGTGTTTATACTTAATGTGTTGAGAAGGCTGACAGAACTCAGAAGCTGTGGATAAATTTTTAACCCATTTTCAGTTCAAATTCTCCACAACATCTGTTTCAAAACAATCTACTTTCTTAAAACCCTCCTTGGGAATATGACCTCGGAGAGGTTCTAGTTAGTAGAGCTTCACCTCATTGCGTTCACTGCAGTTCTTTCCCCACCATCTCAAGTTTCCTCAGGCTTTATGCTCCACTGCCTTATGTCTTCATAGCTTTCACACCTCACATCAAAACTTTCAGCAAAAAGCAAGAGCCACAGAGCAAACGTAAAACCAGGGTGTGAATACTCTAGCCAGCCTCATGGCTACCACTTGGCTCCAAGCCATAACTGTGACTCCTGTATTATGATATTATCATAATATTATCACAGTTATCTCAGGTTATTCTTGTCTTTTTTACAGTCTCTGTTCAATGCTACAGGTAAGGAAATCCTTTTCAAAATCCTCTGGTCAAATCTCTTTGATAACTCTTCTCTCAGAAGGAAAGTCAAACATCTCAAAATGCTCACCCATGATATCCAAGAATTAAATCCTCATGACAGAACTGCCCTCACCCCTACTCCTATCATTCTTGCTTCTTCTAGGCTGTTATTATGGATTTTTCTCTAGGTCTGGTTGCACCTGAGGACCAGTTTCTCAGAAATTATTCTTATCTGCATAGCTGCCTACTTGATTCTTCCAGGTATTCGTTCGAAGTTTTTGTTCTTAAATTATTCTTGACTGTTGTCATTCGGCCGCCCGTGAAGCCCCACCCTTGGGTCAAAAAGGCAGCCTCTTGGGGGTGTGACCCATGCTCGCGCATGCGTGGCTATCCCCACCCCTGTGCACATGTGCGAAAGCCTGGATCGCCTGTCATCTGCGTCACCAGCGTCTGACGCACCTACGCGAGTCTTCTGCGCATGAGCAGAGCAGCCTTTAAAAGTCAGAGGCGCCATTTCTCCGCTCTATTTCTCCTCCCCCTCTCCTCACGTTTCCTCAGGCCGTGAGCACACCCCTCCTAATAAACTCCTGCGTGGGTTCGTTCGTTCGTGTCTTTCCCACTCACGCCAAAAAGTACAACAAAATTGACTATATAAGATTCTTGTTCTCCATACTAGTCCTTATAACTTTTATTAAATTTTTTCTTTATTTTTCTTTTCCTCTTCTCTGTTCCATTTCCCCTTCTCCAACTCTTCCTCTTCAATCTTTCCCCTGACTGCAGTGCTTCCTCTTTTCTTCTCTCACACCCTTCCTTTCTCTTTCTTTCCTTCCTTTTGATCTCCCTTCTCTCAGTCTATAATCCTCATCCAACTGATTAAATTCAACAATCGAGTGACTATAATATCTTGCCAACTGTTCCATAAACTCAGAAAAGAGTTTTGGTTGTGGCTGTTACTATATTCTTCATGTCTAGACAGAATTATAATTATAAGCAGGCACTCATTAAATCTTACTTAAATAATGACTTGGTTATTTCATTTTTTTTTAATTTTGCTACTTTCCAAGCAGTACCAAAATTATTTTCTGCCTCATTTTCTTACTTGGGCAGTAGAGGAGTGGGTCGATAGATTACTTGGTTTTTTCCAACATACAATATTCTGAATCTCATTTGTCATCCAATGTGCTGATGTCTTCAGTCACTAAATTGGAGAAATGAGATAAAGTGGGTTATATATTGCATTCTTTCTTTATGCATTTGATTAGGAGATTAGCCATATTTAAGTTTACTTCTTTGCAGCCATTGAACATTAGGAAATTTCAGTTTGGGCACCATTTTTTTATTTACATATTTTTTCCAGCAGATTTTTTTATTACTTTATAAAATATACCAATCAAAATTTCCACTTCCTCCTCTCTGACCACTTCCCTCCCGCTGCTCCCTTACTCACCTTCCCCCCCCCAGTCCTAAGAGAGGGCAGGGTACTCTGCCCTGTGGGAAGTCCAAGGCCCTTCCCCCTCCATCCAGGCTTAGGAAGGTATGCAAAGAGAATAAGATTCCAAAAAGCCAGTACATGCAGTAGAGACAAATCCCAGTGCCATTATCAATGGCTTCTCACTCTGTCCCAATTGTCAGTCACATTCAGAGGGTACAGTTTGATCACATGCTCATTCAGTTCCAGTCCAGCTGGATTTGGTGAGCTCCCATTAGCTCAGGCACACTGTCTCAGTGGTGGACCAACCCCTCATGGTCCTGACTTCCTTGCTCATATTTCCTTCCTTCCGCTCTTCAACTGGACTTTGGGAGCTCAGTCCAGTGCTCCGATGTGTGTCTCTGTCTCTTTCTCCAACCGTTGCTGGACGAAGGTTCTATGGTGATATTAAAGATATTCATCAGTGTGACTATGGGACAAGGCCAGTTCAGGCACCTTCTCCTCTGCTGCCCAGGGTCCTAGCTGGGGACATCCCCATAGACACCTGGGATCCCCTCTAGAGCCAAGCCTCTTGCCAACCCCAAAATGGCTCCCTTAATTAAGATATCTCCTTCCCTGCTCCCATATCCATCCTTCCTCCATCTTTACCATCCCACTCCCCCAAGCTCTCCCCAACCCTCCCCTTCTACTTTCTATCTCCCCCTCTCCCCTTCCCAGTACCCCACCTCCATGCTCCCAACTTTTGCCTGGCAATCTTGTCTGCTTCCAATTTCCAGGAGGATCTGTGTATTATTTTCTTTGGGTTCACCTTATTACTTAGCTTCTCTAGGATCCGGAACTATAGGCTCAATGTCCATTGTTCATGGCTAGAGTCCACTAATGAGTGAGTATATACCATATTCATCTTTTTGGGCCTGGGTTATCTCACTCAGGATAGTGTTTTCTATTTCCATCCATTTGCATGCAAAATTCAAGTTGTCATTGTTTTTTTACTGCTGAGTAGTACTCTAATGTGTATATGTGCCACGCTTTCTTGATCCATTCTTCCATTGAGGGGCATCTAGGTTCTTTCCAGGTTCTGGATATTACAAATAATGCTGCTATGAACATAGTTGAACAAATGCTTTTGTAGTATGATTGGGCAGCTCTTGGGTATATTTCCAAGAGTGGTATAGCTGGATTCTGAGGTAGGTTGGCTCCCAATTTTCTGAGAAACTGCCACACTGATTTCCAAAGTTGTTGCACAAATTTGCAATCCTACCAGCAATGGATGAGTTTTCCCCTTACTCCACATCCTCTCTAGCATAGGCTATCATTGGTGTTTTTGATTTTAGCCATTCTGACAGGTGGAAGATGATATCTCAAAGTTGTTTTGATTTGCATTTCCCTGATAGCTAAGGAAGTTGAACATGTCCTTAAGTATCTTTTGACCATTCAAACTTCATCTGTTGAGAATTCTCTGTTGAGTTCAGTACCCCATTTTTTAATTGGGTTATTTAGCATTTTAATGTATAGTTTCGTGAGTTCTTTTTATATTTTGGAGATCAGACCTTTGTCTGATATGGGGTTGGTAAAGATCTCCAATTCAGTAGGTTGCCTTTTAGTCTTAATGACTGTGTCCTTTGCTTTACAGAAGTTTCTCAGTTTCAGGAGATCCCATTTATTCATTGTTGCTCTTATTGTCTGTGCTACTGGGGTTATACATAGGAAGTGGTCTCCTGTACCAATGTATTGCAGGCTATTTCCCACCTTCTCTTTTATCAGGTTCAGTGTGGTTGGATTTATATTGAGATCATTAACTACCACCATAGTTATTAATAAAATTCTGTCATGCTACATACTCTAGTATATTTTATTTCATACAGAATTCATTTTTTGGGTTGCTCTTACAGTCTATACTGTTAAATTATCTCTGAGTGTGAATTCCAAAGGCACAATAATTTTCAGTTTAAAAGATAGTTGTTCTGGAACTGACAGAGATTAATGATCATTTTTTGTTAAAATTGATAGTATTTTACAAGAAAATATGTGATCGATGAAGGGAAATTATAAAATACTGTTTACCTTTGAGGGATTCTTGATATATGCAATAAATCACTACAGAATTAGCTCAGGGTTAGCATTGCTCCTCCGACACAAGCATGTTCTGTTCTGTAAAAAATTGTTGAAAAGTTATTTTTAAAAAAGAATCTCTCAGTATCGAACATACATTCCTAGGTATCCTTCAGGTGCTGAAAAATGTTTGTCCTGTATATTTTCAAAGGAAAAAAATGTAATATTTTCTGACTACTTTAAAATACTTGAAAATTAGCTTAAATAGAAATAAACTCTATCACAGATAAATAAGCAAGCAAATACACTTCAGTGACCTTACATATATGATTTTCTGTGTAAATCAGGAATCAGAGTTCATCTCAGACATATTAAAAACTCGAAAAATTTCATTAACCATTTATTTAAAGAAACTATTTCTCATGTTCTTAAGTACGAGAACAATGTTTGTAACTGGAAAGCTTTAAGATTATGATTATACTCAGTAGGCCTGCTTTTGGGACCGGGATCCTCGCCCAACCAGCTTCCGCGGATTCATCTGGACCCTGTCCCGGCTGCACCTGAGCTCGGCCCACCCGGGCTGAGGCCTTGGGGGAAGGGCGAGTCCCCTGCTAGGGGGCCTCCTTTGTCCCACGGAGCCGAGCAGAGAGGAGCTGGCAACCCTCAGTAGGCCTGCTTT